>JAEQBH010000569.1:600000-882086 GCA_016808115.1 Tetrastigma voinierianum
ACCCAATCTCTTGTATAAATATATCCCCAATCTATACAAAATTCAAGTTGTTATTCTTTACCACTTATACTAAGTAATATAATTTTTATTTGATTTTCTTAGACGATTTTCATTTGCAACTGAATATAAGAAAATTAATTTTCTCATTTTCCATAATATATTTTCTTTTTCCCTACTACTTTACAAGAAATAAACAGAACCTTCCGCAAAGCATACCAAATACCAAGCCAAGCTAGAAGAGTTCATTGATACAAAAATCTCACTTCTATTTGTGTTTAAGAGTATTTTTTATATGTCCATCATACATGGCTCATGTAATAGAGCGTTCACTAGTAGGACTTAGGGGGAGAGGTCCTAGTTCAAGTTCCAGTGGGAACAGTTTACTATATTGTAAGTAAAGTGTTTAGTTGTAAAAAAAAGAGTATTTATATACAAAGCTAGTTTAATGAAAGCATTTTTTTTTCTGTGACTGTTTTTGGGATAATCATTTATTAACTTTTTTCTTTTTTTTTTAAGAGAAAAATAATTTTATTGATTCAAACTAGTTATACATCGATAGTAAAACAGAATCAAATTGCTAAAAACCATAGAGGATGAATTAATATTTAGGTTAATAATATAATGAATCGGCTCAAAGCCTATATATTTGATAGTTGAGCCTACACATTTGATATTACTATTGTGTCTAAAATACCTATGATTCTAATTCTTCAGCATATTGACGACCATTGATTTGATTTCTTTCGCTGATCAAATACACTTTGATTGTCTGAATCACCCTCATACAAATAAATACCGCACCAAGACGTACAATGACAACGACACGCTGCACCATGATGACGACTAAAACACGAAAACAACAAATGAAAACCTAGATTTTGTGAAATAACCACTTTATTGAAGAATAAACTGATGAAAATAGTTGTAGATGGGTGATTTCAGGCCAAGAATGGCAAAAAAAATCATTCCCCTTTATTAAATGAAAAGAGGGTAGAAGGGAGAAAAAAATGGTAAAGTTTTCAATTTTTGTAACTTTTTTTTTCTTGAAAAACAAAAATAAACCATACATCAATAATTTTTAAAAGTGTTTCTTTATTTTTATTTCCATTATTTTCTTTTTTCTAGATATAATTTTTAAATTATAAAATCTAAAAGAAAATTCTTATTTTGAAATATTAGAATAAATGGTAATTGCCCTTGAGACCTGACTCAAGTGATAAAATGATGAGATGAGTTTACGAGAGATCATGTTCAAATCCGAGATTACAATACTACAACGACATAATGGAAAGTGAATAGAAGTAAAAAAAAAAAAGAATAAATGGTATTCTAAAACAACCTTCCTTTCCTCTCATTTGGAAACCCTTGTTCATTATATTCTTTCTTTTAATCTCAATTAAAAAGGAAGGGTGGTTTTTGGCCTTCCTTGACCTGAAATCACTTCTATCGTCCGTGGCAAGTGCAGAGGCTTTTCCACCTGCCGATAAAGTGGTTTGCCCGATCAGGCACGAGTTTTCATTCGATTTTATTTATTTTAACGTGTTTTGTCGTCGGCACATTACGGCGTATGAGTTGCGTATTATTATACGAAGGTTGATTCGATTTAGAAGACAATGTTATTTCGATTAGCCAGAGAAGTTATATTAAATCTCTATTCGTCAGTATGTTTCATTAAATCTGAAATCTTAGGTAGTCTATGCATCTTAGGATTACCAATTATGAAACCGTTTATTTTTGTTGTTAACCTAAACAGATGTAAAGGGTTGTTGGTATGAATCAACGAAATTCCTCTTTTAAAAAAAAAACCTAAAAAAGGGAAGACAAGAAAAGAGAAGGCAAAAAGGTAATTACTGAAACGAAAATTAAAATTAAAATTTTGTAGGACGTCAAAACAACAACCCAATCAAACAGCCCCGACCCTTGGGTATAAACCTCCAAAAGAAATTAATTAGATGGAAGAGGAGGAATACTTTGCTCATTCACAAAGAAATTATCAGGATCAACTAAGGTTTTGATACGAACCAATCTTTCAAAATTATCCTTGAAATACTCTTCCCCATAAACCGCTGCTTCTGCAAAACCTCCATCCTTAGTACTGTTCCCTATGTCAATATCCCTATAATTGAGAAAAGCTTCCCTTGGCGAGCTGGAGACAAATGGAGTCATAGCCTTGTGAAGCTCTCTCGTCAAGCTTAAATATCTGTTAGTAACGTTGATTCCATCTTCAACCCAGTTTGCAGAGTACTGGATTTTAAATATATTCCCAGCTCTATGGGGGAATGGAGTTGCAGACTCTGGGATCTCATTCATTCTCCCTCCATAAGGATTCCATGCCATTCCCACCTCCCCTAGCTCCATCATCACCCTCCATATCCCTTCCAAACCCTCCACCGGAATCGGCTTCTTCACGTAGTCCGACTTCCGTTTCAGGTAGATCTTCCCCTTCGGAATCCGGTCGAGCAACACCTCGACGGGAGTTCCGATCGGGATGTCGAGCCAGAAGAGGAGGGAGTCCACCCACCGCATCTCGACGCAGTTCGACCGCTGTAGCTTCAGTGTCGGAAAGCTCTCGTTCATCAGAGACAGAAGCCTGTCGGTCTGTCCGAGGAACAAGGCGATGAATGAGGCTTTTATGGTTTTTCCAGATTTGTTTCCCCTATTTTTATCCCCGGCGCTGAGGCCTAGCCTTATGAAGAGGTCGTCGTCGAGATCAGCGGCCACTTCTTGCCACTGGGAAACGATCTCCGTCGCGCCTTCTTCTAACGTCCTCTCCACTTTGAATACAGTAACGGTTTCCGGAACCCTAACGAGACTGATTTTCCAGGCGAGGATGACTCCGAAGCTGCCGCCGCCGCCGCCTCTGATCGCCCAAAACAGATCTTCTCCCATGGATTCCCTGTCGAGAATTCTACCCTTCACATCCACCAGCTGTGCGTCGACGATATTATCCACAGAAAGGCCGTATTTCCTCATCATGGTGCCGTACCCGCCGCCGGAGAAGTGGCCGCCGGCGCCGAGAGTAGTGCAAACTCCGGCGGGGAAGCCATGGATATTGCTCTTCTCTGCTATTCGGTAGTAGATTTCGCCGGTGGTGGCGCCGGCCTGAACCCAGGCAGTCTCGTTAGCCACGTCGATGCTGATCTCCCGGAGATTAAACATGTCGAGGATGAGGAAAGGAAGGGAGGAAACATACGAGAGACCCTCGTAGTCATGGCCGCTGCTTCTGATTCTGATCTCCACACGATGATTCTTAGCGCAAATTACAGTCGCTTGGACGTGGGTTTCATGCATGGCGGCCACAATGAGAAGCGGTTTCGGGGTGTCCGAGGTCATGAATCTGAGGTTTCTGATGTAAGATTGGTGGACGTCTGAGAAGGAAGAGTTTTGGGGAGTGTATATGGCTTCGGAGATTGGGTATGAAGGGAGAGAATGGTTTGAAAGGCATTGCAGAAAATCTGGAACCGAATCGGAACTTGCAGATGAAATCGAAAACAGGAGGATTGAGAAAAGCCATGGTAGGTGAAAATTCCAAGCCATCATGCTCCAAATCTTGTGAGGGTGGTGAAGTGTTGTTATTTTCTTAGACATATTTATGGGGATGGTGGAAGATTCTTCTGGACTTCGAATATTGGAATTTTAATACCTTAATATTTTGTAAATATTTGGTTAAAAGATAATGCAAGATTTGTAAATTTAACATTTTCCATATTTATCCACATGCCTAATTGTTAAAAGGTTCAAAGTTTAAAAAAGTTAGAAGTGGATCCCAGGTTGAGTGGCCAATGGGACCAGTGACCAGTTTACTACGAGGTAATAAAAGTTTAGTTGTCAAACAAATGCATCCTATGTTTTATCTTAAAAAATAACCAATTTTAGACAATTTTTTTTTTTAAATTTATTTTATGTATTTACATTATTTCTTAAAGAATAGGTTACTTTTGTCAAAAATAAGAAAGTATTTTTGTCATAATCATATCAAAAATTGATAAGGGGTCAAATTTCTATATATATATATATATATATATATATATATATATATATATATATATATATATATCCCCTCTCTCATTGTTGTAAAGAATATTTAAACAAATATATACATAATAGGCAGTAATTATCCACCCTAATGGTTACATTTTATTTTTCCTAATAATAATTTTTTTAACATATTATGAACTATGGAATTATATATGTGTTTTTTCGAAACATTTATGTGAGTGTTTTTATATGTCTATCATGTCTAGTTCATATGTGATAGAACGTTGAACGTTTTAAAAAAATAAAGCACAAGGATGGAAAGAGATTCGAGTTCTAATGAAAATAATTTATCACATTATACCCATATGTTGTGCAACAAAAGGACCATGTTTGATATTCTGAAAATTTTGGAAAATCCCAAGCACAATGCAAAGAAAAAAAAAAGGACAAGAGAAAAAGTTGAAAGAAAATAAAAATTAAGTTTAAAATTGATAAATTATTATGTATGCTATTTTAAATACATTTCATCTATTTTTTATTTTATACAAAATTGAACAACTTAAAAATACATAAATTTCTATTCAATTTTAATTTTAACTTTTTTATATTTCTTTATAGTGAAATCAAATACCAGAAAATTAATTTTATTTATTTATTTTATTTTTTTGAAAGGATTTATTTACTTAATTATTTATAGTTATTGTAATTAATGAAACAAAACCTTAATAAAAAAGGGACGACAATCACCCAATTTGATTTTTACTATCTGTTGGTATAATGAAATAATTAACGTATGTCTTTATTGGTTTTACTACCAGAGGTAATTAAGCATTTATTTGGCACAAATTATAGTTTCCATATGGAAAAAGGGGGAAAAGAAAAAACTATTTAACAATTAGATATTATGTTATCTTTTTTAGTTATTAAAAATAAAAATATGACCTTTTAGTTGTTTTATGTTTTGAAAAAAATAATATTTTATTCATAAAAATATATGAAAAATTGAAAATAAAATATTATACATAAAAAAATTGAAAGGAAAAATAATATTATTGATTCAAACTTGTACTAGATTGACAGATGTAAGATACAAATAGCTAAAAACCATATACGATGAAACAATATCTAGGTTAATAATATAATAAATCGATATAAAACCTATAAATTTGATAATATAATGACTAGAATATTTATGAATTCAGTTCTTCAACATACTAATGACCATAATATATATCTTCGACTCATCAAATTTGATTTAGTTGCTTGAATTGTCTCCACATAAATAAAACGTCGTAACAAGAAGACAAATAACATCATGTTGTAATAAGACGACGACAACAACAAGAAAAGCAAGATAAAACCTAAATATTCGTAAAAAAAATTACTTTATTAAGTAAGAAAATGGAAGAAATAGATGCACAAGATGATTTTAAACCCAGGATAGCTAAAAAATCACCCTTGAAAAAAATGGGAGGGGCGGCTAGGTAACGAACTTAAAATAATTATATAAATTATTTTTAAAAAAATATCTGAGTCACAATCTTTAGATTTGCTTTAAATCAAGTTTTGAAAACTATCTCTTGAAAAAAAAAATAAATAAATACTCTTTTAGTTTTTAGATGCGGATAAAATTATTTATTAATTTTGTGATTGTTGGTAAGAAGTGAGTGGGTTGTTGCCGAAGCAATTGGCTGAAAAGCGTGGGCAAAAAAGGTGGCACGATCAGGATGGCATGCGGATGAATATCTGCAGAAAGAGTAAATTAACCTGCCCGGCACTTTAAAAACTATTAAGTTGGTTGTTTATAATATCTTTTTATTATTCAATATATATATATATATATATATATATATATATATATATATATAATATATATATATATATATATAATCTACATCATTGTGAATTACAATTTATGAAGCCCACATGAATGAGAATATTCATTATATTCAGCATATTACATACATGGAGTATATATTCAATGCACTCAGCCATGGCACATTCGTAACCTTCACACATTAAGTGGCTTTATGTCTGCTCCAAGATGTATGACTACGTGTACTATTATGGCACATTAGTAACCTACATTCTACGTATGAATGCTCATCTCCTATTAAGGTGGCCACACTTTATGAGGGCCTAGGCTATTTTTGTTTTTGAAGCTCTATTATAAATATAAGTTAAAAATAAAATTTTTATTGAACAAATATATTCAACATTACATAAAATTTAATAGTTTATTCTAAACATTAGATAAAAAAAATCAATAGATAAACTATTGAATCTCTAATTTGTTCTAACATATGTTTTTCAATAGACGTTAATTAATCCATTCAATCTTTCTTGTGACATTGTTGATTGAAGGTATGATTTGATTAACTTCAACTTTGAGAAACTTCTTTCTGCGAGAAGGCAGCGCTCTATTGGTATAATGGTCAATGACATTAAGCATAGCTTAATCCATACATTTGGAAAACGAGGGAATCCATGCATTTCCAAATAGTCCTAACACTTCAATTGCTCTTTTGGTCTCATACTGAAGTGGCTTTCTCACAATCTTTAGCTCAGAAAACTGTAACAAATCTATCGATATCAGGTCCATGTTATGTCTCAAAATTTTCCAAGCTTATCAACCAGACTTCAAACCAAATATCATCATGTGCGACCCATGTAACTTACGTGGCAAATCAAATATAAAAATCCAAAAATAATATTCATATTTGCAGGAAGTGTTCTAAATACACTATTAATTGAAGAAAATGATGATCAAACTATATATAAGAAATAATCAAATCTATAAGATTCTCTTCAGCTGAATGTGTAATCTCTTCACTAGCATTTTAAATCATTGCTTCTTTACGTAAATAATCGCTTTCACAAATGTAGGTTCGATTTTCATCGGCGGCAATTTCTTTAGCAATAATCTTATAAGATTCAAATCCGGTTTCTCTATAGGTCTAAGAAAAGTAGTGCTTTCAAAAATGACTAATAGCAGCATCGATAACTATGTCTTTCTTAACATGACATTTCTTTCCTATTTCTATTTATATAGCGGATAAAATATTGTACCAAATAACCATACATGCAAATAAAATTCAAGAATCCATGATATCAAGGCAGTAAACTTTTAGCATCTACTGAATGTCTTAAGGATCAACTCTTGTTTCCACCAAGTGAGTTAAAGCGACTTTAATTTTTGGAAGCGAAATCTTGTTGCCTTAACACATTCAACGACTTTCCCAGCATTAATGTGATATGGCGGCAAGGATTAAACCACACATTATCGCTACAGGAATTTCCATCTTTTTGTAGAAGATAAGAAAACAATATATCTATATGCATTGTACAATTCAAAAAAGATTTAGCCTTTAAACCAAAATTTGCCATATCCGCAAGTCTGAGATAAGACTATGACAACCACATGGTGTGTAGAAAGCTCTTAAGATTGCTTATGCTTTGTACACCTTTATGCTTTCTTTCATATTCGAGCGTTAATCTTGACATATTTATCTTAAATCACTTAAGATTAAGTTCAAGAGTGTTCTTAAAGCATTTATTTAAATTCATCAAATAATTCTTATCCTGAGGTATCCTCACTAAATCTAAAAGAACTCTTCCTACCTTAATGGACTTACTGAGAGACATCCACACATCAAGTATTGGCTGAGAGACATTTGTTCTTCATGACTTATGTATAAATTGTACACAATCAAAGTCTCATGAAAAATATTTTGCTTCTCACATGCTTTTTAATAATCTAGGTCAGCTGTTTCACCTGCCAACAAGTATAAATTCATTTTGAATTTTACTTGACTAGATAATGATAATGAATTTCCTTTTCACAGATAAAAGCTAGGAATTGTTTTTCATTATTGGATCAAACTGCGGCAATCATTTCAATTATACAAAAAGAAATTTCCGTTATTTTCTTCATAAATTTTCAGTACTCTGCGTGCCCAAAGTCTTCTTGCAAAAGCTAACAAACTATTCTGCAAAAACTTGTCTCAATGTTCTCTATCTTTGTGATTTGATCTATATTGCTTTTTATCAATTGTCAAATTCTTTTGTAATCCTTTCTAAAGTTCAATCAATATTTCTCATGTTACGCATGTGTATTCACTAGTTTTCATGACTTTTGAGCCTATAACTGATATTTTTCCAATCATTGGTTTCCTTAGAAATTTAAGGTAGTGAGAAAGTATTTTCACTCTTGTTTAAATAACCTGAAGCAGAAATACTTTATCAATGAAATTAATTAAACCAATAACATTTTGATAATCTTCTCCACCATTTGATGAAATACTTGAGTGTAATGTGTAGAGAGAAATGCCTTTAAGTCTTTGGGAAAGGAATTATCCTTTTATACTTTGAAGGGACCTCTTTTTACAACATATACCAGTGAAATTTTGATCCGTAATTTTCCACATTTTCTGGATTATTAAGTAATACAAGGCGAAGAGAATAACATGTGTATCTAAATCATCTTGTTACAGTTAATTCCATATTTTCTCCCAAATTATCATGCGCTCCATTCCTATTTTCCACATTCTTCAAAATTTCTTGTTAAATAATCGATATTCTTCATTACTAAATTCTCCCTGTATTAATATCTTTTTCATCTTGAACCTTCTCATATTTCCTTGTCAGCATTACTTGTATTACTAAAGAATTTGTCCATAGCTCACTTGAGATTGTAAAACTGGTTTTCTCTTTTTCTTTTTCATATCAAACAAATACTTTCTATTATAGGCATGGCCAGCTCCGATTTCAAAATATCAATTCAAGATCAAACTTTGAATTGATGGTAATAGTGGAAGCAGATGAGAGAATGCGATAAATTTGATCAAACTGAACATGTCTTCTTTCATGGGTTCTGGCTTGCATAATAAAAATATAAAACTAACGAAATTTATTATTTGATAAAAATATAAAATAATCGAAAATAAAATAATATTAAAAAAATAAATAATAAATTATTTCATACCTATGATCGATTACGAAGATTTTGTACATTTGTTTTTATTAGCAAAAAAAAAGGGAGGAACTCTAATTTTTTAGAAGAAACCTATATTTTGAACGGAAGCTGGATGTTGAAAGAGTGTTTTAACTTTTAACAAAAATAAAAGCCAGTCACTTCTATATAGGTAATCATGACAATTTGAAGGAGTTTGCAAAAGACATCATTCCAATGGCGATTAGGACTATGTGAGACTTCCTTTATTATATTTAAAGTGGGAATACTATTAATTAGTTGATGACAGGCGTTTGAGGAGCTTGTGCATTTAACGTGAGTTTTTAGAGTATTAACTGCAAATTTTTTATTATATTCCAATTAATTATAAATTATAAATATATATAATATTTTATTATTTCAAAGAGCCCACTATAAAGAGGTGTAGAACTAATGTAGAAATATTTGCCTATAGGCGGGGCGCGTAATCCTATTCAATGTATATAAGAGAATAAGTGAAAATAAAATTGTTCCTCTGACTTTCCTCCCATCTTTGAATTTGTATCTGCTTTCTATATTTTAGTAATCTCTCTCTATTCTCTCTATTATATTCTTTACTTGTATAATAATATTTACAATACGTTATCGGCAGAAGATCTACCAATTGAGTAAATATTTTATGCAAGGTGAGTATTTTTTTGATAATCAACTTATACTTCATCTTCTTCTATCAATTCTTCTTTTTTCTGCTTTTCTTGGCACGAAGCCAAATTTCCAACCTAAAGTAATCATGCAACCAAAAGTGAGGCGGTGGATGTTGAAATCGCCCCAGTGAATTTAAAGATTAAATTTGTTTTGCGAAATTTATGGCAAATATTGAAAGGCCCAAATTCCATCTCGAAGTGAGTGGAAATAATTATCTATCTGGTGCGCCGACATGATATTACACCTTGAGAGCGAATCTTGCAGCGCAATTCCTGAGATAACATGAACCTCAAATGCAAAAGATAAAGCAAATCTGTACGATTTTTATTCGTCGTCATTTTGCATGAGAGCTCTGAGACTCAATATTTATCCGTTGAGACCACTCAAACCTTGCTGGAAGAGGTTGAAGAGGATAGGCCCATAAATCATACTAAGACCTTATCCTTCTCAAACGCATAAATCGCAATTTGGAAAAATCTCGGACTATGAATTTTAAATCGATTAATCACGTGAGCTATAACTCCGCTTTATTTGGTATTTGCACATCGGCTTGGCAGGTATGCGGTATCAAATCAGCGATCTTGGGCTGATGAAAACTTTCTCCGCCTTCCATGCCGGGGAATGTTGTATTGCAGCGACTGTCCCGAAGGCAGCGTCAATTGCCCACGTCTGCGATTTAATTTTTGTGCTCCTCGCTGTGGGCAAACTAATGATTGCACCCGAAAATCATGATCATGGGCCCTGCGGCTCCAGCATTGCACCTGGTACGTGAAATACAAGAAAATTATTGGCCCATTTAAAGGCTGGCGGAACAAGAATATAATCGAAGGGTGGCGAGGAAAATTTAACCGCCACAGTTACAACTGGCCCGAGATCGCGTGAAGCCAAGAGGTGACTAATGAAAGTGTTGCCATGTCTTTGTGGCATGGTGACCATTTGAGTCACGTCTTGTCGTGCGCCCAAACGACTTTGTTAGATCTATCTTAGGCATCTTTAAAAATCGGGGTGGCGTGGTGAATCTCACGCTTCATTGAAGTGTCCTGTTGCCATAACCTTTGTTAAAAGCCCCGACAATACTCTCGCGACTGGTGGGACTCCTCTTTGCTCTTTGAAATTGCTTTGGCATCCCTGGGATATATACGGTGCTCTTTGAGGACCTTTGATTACTTTGATGAAGCATCAGACTCATGGATGACATCTTAGATTTCGAATTTTATGATTCTAATACTTTCTTTTCTAGTTGTTTTTCTTTAAATGTATTACCTTTTATTGTTCTTTAATATGGTTGTACGTGATATATAAACTTGATATAATATTTATTATTTTGAAATTTTAATGATACTATAACTAATGAAAATTTTTATGATACTTGACACACAGTTGTCAACATAAATGCAATGGAAAGCACGAAAAGGAAGATGTTTGTTTACTTGTTGATGCATCCAGCGCGCCATGTATTTGTGTAGACACTTTTCTGAGTATGACATTATATGAACCATGTCCATACAATATCTGGTCTATTCCGATAATTGATAATAGTTTCCGGGAATGCCACGATTGTTTTACCAAAAATAATCTTCCGCATAGTAAGTGTTTTCATGATAGATCAAAAGATCTATAACTCAAAAGATGTGCGTAGTAATGGTACCATGTTGAGACTACATGAGCAAAATAAAAGAATATATTGGCATTACTATCTTATAAAGATGGGCTTGAGACCATCCATGAGGAGAAAGCAGAAGCTTCTTCTGAGATTTCTCTTATTGTGTCATGATTAAGGCCGTTTGAAACACCACTCACCTGTATCTTGGAGATTGAGGCCAAATCACGATCGGTTTGGATTATGGCAGCTGATCTCCATGAAGTGCCACTGAGCGCTACAATGATGTAAAGATAATCAGAATACAAAGGGCACCCTTTAAAGGATACAAGGTATTGTTTGTCCAAAGATTATAATTGTGAAGGCTTGTCTACAAGGAACTCAGAAATATCCGACATACATAACAAGGTTTGGTCTTGAATCCCCTTTATTCTGCAAAGAATTCGAGGGTGATATTTGTGGACTGCGTAACCACCAAATTTGGATATTTCGATATTTTATGGTACTAGTGGGCGCACATCGTGATGGTCCCCATGTTTGGCTCCTATTAATATCTACGCATGATGTACCTTTACGTTTACTTGTGATTATAAGCCGGGCACAATTCTGATTATACAATTAAAGGAGTATAAGGATGGATAATGCTGGCAGTGAATTTACATCAAAAGAGTTTTTGATACATATTGTGCTTCACTGGAATGAGTTGGTGCCGTCGCATATGTTCATACCAAAATGGATTGGAAGAATCATGATTAAACATATGCAAATCTTGCCACTGTGTGAGAACAAATCTCAGCGATACAACATGAAGGTCATGTGGTTTTATCTCACGGCACTTTGTAAGATTATACCTTCTTTGATATACTCTGATCTCACCTTCAAACGGTTCTTGGTTATGAACTGATATTTCACATTCTGAAATGCCCCGAATTGTGTGCCGTGCGGGTGCCTGCCACGAAAAACGAAAATGGGTCTGACGCCGTTTGTTCATTTATGAGTTTAATTTCAACATCCATCATTAGGTTCTTGGAGCAGCTAAATGATCTTTTCTTGCCCGGTCGTAGATTGTATTTGATGAGACTATGTTTTTCCATCGATTGGGACACCTAAAGTGAAGAAAATGAACATGAGAGACTAAAAACAGTTAAGGTTTTTCTCTGGAGACTGAGAAAAATTTATCTCGGTCGACCAAGAACTCTGATGCGAACGAGAGTGCGATTACGTAAATCCATTCTGTTCATAGCCAATAGACTTCACGATCAGTTTAATGATACTGCTAAGGTAGCGAGAGGAAATCTCACCTTATTCAATTTGTAAAAAAATGCTCTAGCTGGGATACCTTTGTTCCCCCAAAGATGGCTTCAAATGGATGAAAGTCACACAGGTTGAAGCATGGTGAGCGATAGGATCTGAGGAACCAACTGTTCCTGGCGAGGGAAAGAATCAAAGTCCCACTCAAGGCACGATGTTAACTGCTAAGGTGTAAAAGCGCATGAAGGGGCATAAGCCATGAAGATCTCAACCAGGAATCTTGCAGGAATTTTAATTATCATTAGCATGTGATTTTGGGATTGAAAAAAATAAAATCATCAGTGATGATATTTTTTGTCTCAGTTGCTCATAAATTATGGATGATTGTGAGCATAATCTGTGTGTGCATGCCTTAAAGTAGAGATGAAACCTAGAATTGGGAGAAGCAATTAAAGGGAATTTGGTGCTTTTTAACTAAGCAGAGTTTTGGACCCATAAAAATGATATGTAAAACAGTTGGATATAAATGCGGAGTATTTGTCCAGAAAGCGAAATAGAGAAAAGCAGGGTTGTCGGAGTATAAGGAAGCGATATTTAAGGATTCTCCAGAGACCTGGGATTGATTAGCATGATAAGAGACATATTTACAGTGATGGATATGATTACATTTCGTTTTCTCTTTATTAGTTTGGTAATCTTTGAAAAATTGGAAATGTCTTATGGACATTGTGACGGCATATCCTATATGACTCATGAGCACAGAGATATTTATATGAAAATTCAGGATTCAAAATGCACGATGCATGCACTCCCTTAGCTTATTCTCTAATAAAATTTTGAATCTTTCTGTGAAGGTTACATCAATCAGGTGCATGTGGTATCAACGCCTAAGTGAGTACCTAATTAAGGAAGATACTGAGAATGATCCTATCTGTCCATCGTATTTTATTAAGAAATAGAAACCGGTTGCTATTGTAGCAGTTTATGTCAAAATGATATAAATTTAATTGGAACTCGAAGAGTTAGCTAAAAGCTGGCAGTATTTGAAAGGAATTTGAAGTTAAAATTTGGATAAAATAAACTTTGTCTTGGTCCACGGCTTGAGCATATAATAAAATGGAATATTGTCCATCAATCATCATACATTGAAGGTCACTTGCGCTTCAACATGGACAAGGGGCTCACCGTTGAGCACCCCCCTATGGTTGCAGGTCTCTGCGATCTGAAAGGATCGGTTCCAGTCTAGAATGCGATGAAGGGGTATGATTCTGCAGTACCGCTATCTCGATGCAATTGGGGCTTTGACTGTAGCACAATGTCTGCGAGACCCAGACCTTCGCTTTGCGATGAAGAGATTTATTGTACGGTACAGTTCACGAGCCAACTCGGAACCAGCAGAATGGAATTAAACATATTTTTAGGTTATCTCGCAGAGGAACCATAGTTTGGGATCATTATTCAGAATCTCTACTACCTGGTTTAGTTGGATGTTAAAATTAATGGATATGATCGATCCACATAAAGCTAGCTCTCAAACTGATTGTTTATTTTTGTTATAATATATTTTGTATTTCTTGAGGATTCTACATTTTTTAATCACTAGTAGCTACATCTTTAAAACCACTGCACGAGATCATTGCTTTATATGAAGTGGAGGAAGTGTGTTTGGTTAAGATCCATTATATTTTTATATTCACAATTCTTGTTGCTAACACCGGTTCCACCAAGATTCCTCCCACTATAATTTGTGAAGATGTATTGCAGCATTGTTTGCCTGAAGTTAGGGGAGGATATATCAAAGGTGATAGGACCAAGCATATTTCGCCGAAATTTTTCTATACTCATGAACTCCAAAAAAGTCGACAAATTGATGTTAAGAGATTCAATCCATAAATAATCTTGCAGATCTTTTTACCAAATCATTATAACGTCGACTTTTGAGAAATTAGTATATAGCATTAGTATGCGGCAAGTTCATAAGATCTGAGATTAACTAGCTTGGCCCGGTGGCTATATAGCTCAAATTGAGGAGATATTGTGGACTTCATGCATTTGCACTCTGTTTCCCTTTTGTCTCTGGTTTTATCTATGGGGTTTTAATGAGTTTTTAATGAGAATGATTCATGCATCCATAACCAAAGGAGAGATCATAAATATTGTACCATGCTCTTTTCCTTTGTGGGTTTTGTCCCATTTGGAGTTTTAAACAGGTTTAATAGGCGGTATCACAATTCAATGCACATTCATGAATACAATTAATATTCAGGGGTGTTCTTAAATATGAATGAATATTAAGTATATTAAGCGTAGCTTCATGTATCAATGTATATTCAATGTACTATTATGGCACATTACTTAACCTACATTAAGTAACCTATACATTGTTAAGTAACCTATATACATCAGTAGTATTCAAGTAATGCCTATTATGGCACATTAAGTAAACCTACAATTCTACATTATGAATGCCATCTCCCCTATTCAATGTATAGAGAATGAAAGTAAAAATAAAATTGCTCCTTTGACTTTCTCTACCATCTTTTTGGTGTTTATCTATTTTCTCTTCTTAAATATCTCTCTATTATATCTATATATTCTTTTAGCTTAATATTTACAATAAAGTTCTATATGTATCTAAAGATGCTCATAACATGAATTTAACATTCTTGTTAATATAATCTCATTTCCCAAGTTACGATTCGAGTGTCATTCACTTTCGAAGGATTTTAAAATTTTAGGGTTTTTGGCCTTTAAGGGTTGAAAGGATTTTATGATTTTTAGGGTTTGACAAACTTTTCTTCTCCATTTGAATGAGAACAATGGATTAAGGTAGAAGGGAGACTATGGTTTTTCTTTTTTTCTTTCCCATGACATAAGGTAGAAGAAGATGTGAGGGGCATTTGTTTCTCATAAAAAAAGTTTATTATTCCATTGCATGTTCTTATTATTTTGTTGCAGATGTCATATATTTTAATGGTTTTGGGGTCTTTAGTTATTTTTTTATTCTTCTTGGTGCTTCATTTCACCTTAACATAATTCCTCCTATTTTCTTATCTTTTTTAGATTTTTCTGTCTCTTCCTTTTTTTTTTTTTGGCAAAATTTATTATTGTATTGAATTTTTAAAATTGTAAAGAAGGGATAGAAGGAAACAAATCTCTATTTGGGATTTAGAGAGCCAAGGTACATCATTAATAACGGTAATTTTAAAATTCGCATTCGTTTTTGAAAAGTAGCAAAGTTCCTCTGAAGTTTCAAATCATTCAAATAAATGACCGAGATTTAAAGATATTTTTGCAAAGGTGTCAGATAGTCTCTAACATTGCCCCTAAGTAGTTTATATTAAAATAAAAAATAAAAGTTGTCAAGGAAACTGAATGATTCAATTTTTTTTATATATTAATAATTTATAAAATACGCGTAAGGTAAAAGTAAAATTATATTTAATCATAAATTTATGTATAAAGTATTTATTACTTATAATGAAATTATATTAACTAAACCGAAAATTATAGTAGTGAAGGTGATGGAATGATGATATACAGAATCATTTTTAAAATTGTGAATCCCAATTTGGTATTTAGAGCCAAAGTATTTTTGGCAGACCCGAATTTAATTTTTTTTGGCTTCAAGGTAAGGAGGAATTAAAAGATATTAGGATTTTTGGAGATGAAATTAAACAAAAAGTGGACGGTTAGAAAAAATAGTGACTTAGGAAAGATGGAGAAAATTAGGGAACAAGTCACAATAATGGAGAATATGAACAATGGTTCTGAGAAGAATCATCAACAACAATGAAAAATTAACCAATAATCAATAAAGCAATTTAGCATTCCAGCAAATTCTAGGATTCTAGGAATCTTAGCCATTTTAGCATTCTTATTTTCATTTCAAGTCAAGCCTTGATTTTTTTTTTTTTTTTTAAAATCCCAAGTACGGTCATTTCAATTTTTCCCAGTAAAATATAGTAATTTCTATGGCCTTTAGTTTATTTTATTCATTAATTATTGTGGCATTATTCTCTTGATTCTAGGGAACCTACTTTCTTATAGTTAGAAGTTTGGTTTCATGTGCATTACTAGTTTGAAGCACTTTGGTACTTTGCGCATTTCGAATTTTCAAATTTTCTTTAGGTAATATTTGAAATTGGAAATTCACAAATTCTGAACATATTTTAATGCGTTCTGTGAACTATCCTTTTGTTAAAGTGCAATAGTTTAAGAATAAGATAGTCATAAGTGAAGGAAACAAGATTTGATCCTGTGAAGCAACACGAGAAAGGAGTGTTTAAAAATGACCAAGTGAAGCAAATACCAAAAAAGTTGAGGTGGAATCCTCAACCAATTCAAGATGAAGATGTATTAGACAACCCAATCGGACAAAGAGGGGCAGGAGGTACAAGTAATGTTGATGTATCCATCTATTTTGCTAACACTTCTTGTGATTTTCAGGCTTTCATAAAGGAATTGAATAATGAGAAGCGACAGTCTTGCAAAGTCTTAGTGAAGATGGCGTAAACAGGTTCATAAGTCAAGACCATTGTGGTGGAGCTGAAACAACAATCTCAGTCTAAATGAGCTGCCGAGATGATAAGGAACATGGTAGAAATTGGACAACTTAGACAAGAAGTTGCTTCTAATTTTATAAAACAACTATTTAGTGAGCTTGAGGCGTGCTAAGGGAATTCTGTGGGGTTGTTTTGAAGCACCACTCACATTCACAAGTTGACAATCGTCATCTTCCTCCCATTAGGAGAGAGGATGTAACTCTAGTGAGTGTAATGGTGGATGTCCTAATGTTGTTAGAAAAGTGGCTCCTCAAAGGTTCTTTGCTCACACTAACTCAGCTACACATTCTGGAGTCTATAATAAACTACTTCCTTTTACTTAAGGCTTGGGGGCACCATTCCCCCACCCTTTGGAGTAGGTGTTGATAAGGGACAACAAATTCCCCAACCTTTTATGCAATCACCTCCACTGAAGGTAGTACAAGATCTGTATAGGTAGGGTCTTAGGCAAATTGGCTACCAAGAATTTTATAAGCCATATTCGGAGATAATATATGACGCCCCAAAATCCAATGGTCCATTGATCAACTATCAACCCGCGGAATGCTTGTGAATATTGTGTAACTCGATACCACACCGTTGTGTCCCATTTACCGGGATCCATAATTTAACAAAAATCGGATAGAGTCTCCTTTGTACGGAGAGCTCTATCCAAAACTCAACCTATATAATATACAATAACATGATCCATCGAGACTAGTAGCATCAACCAGTACGCAGGGTCCATTTATGAGTAAATATTGACCACAAAGGGTCCATTTATCCACGTTCATGTAAAGACATGCAAGACTATATTAAAACAATCTATATGAGTTCAATTACAACTCTTTTACATGAAAATATACACATGAGTTCAATTCCACTCATTTTTGTTAATACATACTAAATGGATTTACTTCAAAAAATTTACAAAAATAATCACAAAGCCACAGCGAAACTCTTAACTCACCCAGTCTGGGATGAGAGTTGCCCATCGGCAACTTGACCCTTTGAATGTTATCCCATATAGGGTGAGCCACGCATAGTACAATAATTCCTACGAAAAATTTCTCCGCTTTTAAGTGCACATCACAGTCTTACGATTAAACAATTTTCACATTCACATCACAATTCCAAAGCAGGAATAATACCAATCTTAGGATTTGGAATTCTACATGTCATGCCATAAAATGGGATGAGACTCACTCACCATACACGAGTCATAAAGGCTCCCAGCAATCTTTCGTTTTACCAACTCACTACAGTGAGCATGATGTGATAGGAAATCCATCACATCATGATCATTTCAAACAAAATTCGTTTGTTTATAAACCAAAAGCTTTTTGGATGTTACACCTCTAATGATCATTTCATTTACAAAATCATGTGTCTTTTGTGGAGCAGCGAATTTTCCAGTCTCACCGTAAGCTCCGCATGCCTTCCAACACTTTTTGGACTTTCAGGGAAGTGTACGAGATCGAGTCTGGAGTCTTTCACCCAGAGGTATCTGGCCCTTCTTGCTTTAATACCCGACCTGAGGTTTTTGTTATTTCCATTTAATAGTGCGACTGCGGTGGACAGTCCAGCTTGATGCGAGCCTACTCATCAATCACCCGGTGTGGTGTTTGATCTGACCATGCACTCACCCATAAATGCGTTGTTTTTCAGCACACATACAGTATGGTGTGCCATTGCATGTCAATGCTAAATACCCACATGTAATGAATGTCATATGGACAATTTTGAACCATACATTTTACCATGTATCATGGATAATTATATCACATGCATATAATTTCCAATTAACCACTTATAACAATGTTAATACATTAGCATCAACCACAACAACAAGCATGTTATCACATATCAAGCAATAACACACTTAATCCTCAAGGCAAAATGTGGCATATAGGGTGTCTACAACAACAACTCAATAACCTCTTAACCCATGCTTAAAACTGGCCAAACAGGTCCTTAACATCCCAGATTATTCTTTTTAATCCCAAGCAGTCCCTAAACACTTTTTGAGCATATTACACACAATCACAAAATAATTTACAAAGCCGGCCATAACCGAGCTATAAAACATCCATTAAAGTCGTTTTAACACAGCTAAACAGTCCCTAAGAGCACGAATTTCTGCCAAACAACCCTTAAGCCATGCTTTGAGCATGTCATAGACACTTCACAAACCGGGCCACAAAACCGGCCACAAATAAGCCATAAAAGGACTTTAAAAAGTTCCAAAAATCAGCTAAGTAAGGCCTTAGGACCTCTACACCACATTTCCCCTAAAATCAGCCCCTTATGGTGAAAATAAACCAGAGTAGAAAGAATCCCTACCTTTGTGTAATAGCACGAGTAGGAAGCTTCCCTAGCCCAAAATCCTTGATTTCCAGATACCTCCTCATTTTTCGTCGAGTAGATGAACTTTCACTCTTGGCTCGATGAATTCTGATAGGCAAAACTCTGAGGATCGAAGAGAGAAGCTTGGATGCTCTCTTTCTCTTCTATCTCCCTCCCGTAGAACCAGAAAATCAGAATGAGGTGTTTTGCCAAACACGCCCCTCTCTTTTAGCCTTATTTGTCACTTAAGGATACTTCGCCCACGTTGAGCCACGTGTCCTTAATTTATCCGTGTTCGTTTCTGCCTCGAAACAATTTATTTCGTCTTGGTTCAAGTTCAATTCATTTTAAATGAACTTTACTTAATTTATTTTCCACTTTCGAGCTTTTTCTTTTCAAATCCCGTTTTTGGGGTCGACGAACACCATAAAATGGGAAAATCATTGTCTGAATTTAGAAAAATTCCTTGGGTAACTATATTTAGAATGAATCCAGCGAGGTCCATTTTAACCATCGGGATCTAGAAAAATTCGGGTTCACAACATATCTTGTAGCGACAATTTACCATTTTGCAATTTTTGGAGAAAAATTCAAATTTGCAGTTTATATTCTTCCCCCTTAACAGAATTTACATCACGAAATTCACACACACGCCATATTCAAATCATGCGCTATGGCAGTCATTTAATCACCAAATGACTAAAAACATACCTTTATCCTCAAACAAGAAGGGATAATTGGCACGCACAATGTCTTCACGTTCCCATATTGCCTCCTCCACTCCTAGGCGTTGCCACAACACCTTCACTAGCCTCACAGTCTTGCCAAAAAAAACCTGATCCCGACTATCCATGATACGTACCAATCCTTCCTCGAAGGTTCCATCCGCATCAATAACAAGCTTGCCCCAATCCACTACATGAGTCGGATTTGGCGTGTATCACGAACTTGAGAAGACATGGAATAATGCATGAAGACACCAGATAAGCAGCGTAACGCCAGCCCGTGAACAAATTTATGCCTACCTCGAAGTACCTCGAAGGGCCCAATATACCTCGGCGATAGCTTTCCCCGCTTGCCGAACCTGATCACTCCTCTCTTAGGCATCACCTTCAAGAAAACATAATCTCCCACCTCAAACTCTAGAGGTCGCCTCCATCTATCAGCATAGCTCTTCTGCTGGCTCTAAGCCATTAAAAGACGTTTCCGTATCAAATCCACCTTCTCAAAGGTGTCTTTAACTAAGTTCAGACCCGTGGTGGGTTTCTCTCCTACCTCCGTCCAACAAATCGAAGATTGACAAGGCCTATCATATAATGCCTCATAGGATGCCATCTGTATGCTCGCTTGATAACTTAGAGTAAATGCTCTTCCCAGCTACCCTTGAGATCAATGATGCATGCCTGTAGCATGTCCTCTAACGTTTGGATGATCCTCTCTGACTGATCGTCCATTTAGGGATGAAAAGATGTGCTCATCATCAACTATGTCCCCATGACTTGTTGAAAACTTTTCTAAAAATGAGCCACAAACCTGGGATTCCGATCCGATACTATAGATACCGGTACTCCATGTGATCGGACAATTTCCCGTACGTACAACCTATAGAATTCCTTTAGTGTGAAGGTTATCCGCCAAACCAAAAAGTGTGCCGACTTAGTAAGACGATCCACTATCACCCACACCATGTCATGCCCTCGCGATGTCCGTGGCAAGTGAGTCACAAAATCCATCATGATATGCTCTCACTTGCACTCAACTACCTACCCCGGGGACTAAGTAACCTCGTTGGCCTGCGGTACTCATTTTTACTGCTTTACGACCGTGAGACATCGAAAGAACAAAATCTGTGTGTTTTTCATCCCTCGATGTCTGCGGTGACAAAGATCATGGTACATCTTCATGCCACTTGGGTGCACCGAAAAATGGGAGGCGATGGGCTCACTTTGAGGAATCTCCTCACCGGATCTCTTGTGGGGAATCAGAGGTACCATTTGTGAATGACTGACGCCAGCAGTCTACAGTATCTCAGCGTGCACGGTCGCCGATGGCTAAGTATCTGATTAATCTGTCAGCGGGACTTGATCACTGCTCAATAGGGAAGGCATAACCTTCAAATAGCTAAGACACCTGACGAGCACTTATAGTGGAGTCGAACTATCCATGACCTCGAGCATACGCCGCGCACGAGACGCCACACTAGCCAACGCCACACCAGCTTCCATTTGAGTGCATCATCCACGTGCCGGGAGGATGGTGACACAAAATTAGTCCCATATTCCTCAAGTATTCCATCACTCTGGCGCCTCATGTTTGAGGTCCCACGTAAAAAATATACATGGCGGAACTCTTGTGGTTCGAAGAAACCTCGAACTGCTCATCGTATAGATAGTGGCTGTAAACTAACTGAGGCAGAACAATGGCGCCAGCAACTCCATGTCATCTTGGCAGGGTAACTCACTGTGTTTCTTTTAACCTAGAGACAGTAAGGCCACTTTATTTTCTGGAACATCAAACATCAAGTTTTGATTACTCTTGAAATAAATTTTATGTGTGCCCTATCTTATCTTTGGGGACTACCGGAATGGAGCTGTATGTGCAGTTTTTGTACTAGGATTTTTCTTTAAAATGTTTTCATTTGAACATAACTCCCTTCCTTAAAAAAACAATTCCAAATATATATATATATATATATATATATATACTTATATATATATTAACAAACTGAATTTTTTCTAGAAAACGAAACAATCGGGTCTTAAAAAAAGAATTTTCCGGAAATCAAATTAATGAATTCTTAAAAAAAAATTTCCCTTTTGTTTCAAAAACTGAATCCAACCGAATACTATTTTCATTGTTTATTTTTATAAAAAAACTAGCTTCTTGAAAATAAAGTCTCGATAGAACTATCAAAAATGAGGCAAATTTTTTTCAACAACTCACAAAATTCTGAGGAATTTCCTTTTTCCCCAAATTTCATTATAGTTCAGTCCATACGACTGCCATTTTAAGATCAATTTTTCGGTGAGATTGTTGGTAAAATGGAGTGAATGACATTCATTCTAGGTGAATGACATTCATTCTAGGTGAATGAATGCCATTTACTTGGCAGGAGCCCAAACCTTTGGCTTGTTGAAGGCTAAGGGTCTCACTCCTTCTAAAGGTGAGGCTTCTCTTGTTCAAGCATATAATTTTTCCTTTTGAGTTTATTGTGTGGAAAAATAAAAAAGGAAAAGGAAAAGTGAGTTCGATTAGTCTGATCGAGAAAGTGTTGTTAGGTAGGCTGGCCGATCACGAGTTTGGTTGTCAGTAGTATCAAGGTGTTGAGGTGCTGTTGTTGTCGTTTATCCTGGGAGACCAGGCGTCGAGGTGTTGATTTTCTCCAAACAACGAAGGGGCAATGGTCCCCAGGAGATTGTGACTCCTCACAAGACTCAGCATCCACTGTCTCTAATCAACAATATTATCATGTAATTGTTTTATTTCTTCTTTCTTTGTAAACTTTCTCCTCCCTCATCTTTCGTTTTACTGTAAGAAAAGAAAGCTCCTAACAAATTGAAATCCAAAGAATGAGCGGCTAAATTCAGTTTTCTTGGATTAAGGTATTGCTAGACACAAGATCCGATTGTAAAACAGGGAATCACGCTACATATCAAAGGTAACTGAATAATTCAATGATCAACATTAGGTGGGAGTAATTCCAACTTTTAATTACCTTGGGGGATTAATATTTTTTATTCTAAACTGTCTAGAAGTTATCATCTACTAATCTTCGAAAAAGAATTCATAGTAGTATCTTTAATGGTTTTCTTTGCTTAAGTCTGTTTTGGGTGGCTGACAGTTGGTAAGCTACATAGATACAACATATGCTTATTTGTAGATCCATTGCCTTCGAAAAGTTACTATTTTTAACCATTAAAAGGGCTCCATGATGAGAGCCTAATGCTAAAGGCACATGGTTAACTTGATTTCCGTGTATTAGAATAACCGGTCATAAACTTAAATCACTTGACAACTTTAACTTGGGTCGAATGGGTAACTATAAGTTCACTCCATATTCGCATGGTTAGGAAACTCCTTAATTAGCTCAAACAAGGTCTAACACAATGTATGTAGTGAGTGTGGTAAGTCAATTTATATATATAATCTAAAAGGACACAAGGAAGCGGTATTTGAATGCCAATTAATGTATCTAAAGGGCTTTACCTTGCTCATAACAAAGAGGAGGGAGTTCATCTTAGAAACTTACTCAAACTCATATTGGGATGGATAAAAAATTAAATTAAATATATTAAATATTGGCATGTGTTGGGAAGGAAACTTAGTGGTCTAGAAAGGTAAGAAGCAATAGATGATACCAAGCAAGTTTTAGTGTAGAAGCATAATTCAAGGCTATGACAAAATAAATAAGCGGGCTTCTTTGAATAAACATAAAATTGAACGACCTTCGAATAACATAGGAGTAACAAGAAGTTAACCATCAATTGCACACTATCTTTAGTGCATTATGCTCGAAATATGTATGTGGAGGTGATAAACATTTTATGAAAGAGAAACTTGAAATGGGTTGATTTGTATACTATTCTCTAAAAAAGGTTAGTTGGTTGATATTTTAACAAAAAGCCTCCTAACCAGCTAATTGAAACTATCTTAAGCTTACTAGGAATTTTAAATATTTATTCCTTAACTTGAGAGAAATCTTGGAAAATTTTGAAAATAGATTTTGCTGAATTAGGTGATAGATTATTTGATTTTTTTTTCCAATTCATATGAGCTCAAACAATTGCATAGTTTGTATTTAAAATCTCCCACGATTTTTTTCCTTTCTTAGCATTCTTCACTTATTTTACATATCTTTGATATCATAATCATAATCAATAGTTCCTAGTTATTTTTATACCATTATTCTTTATATATTCATATATAATCCTATATAAGAAATGTAGTGGAAAGAATTTATTATATATTTGAATCAGAGGCGGAGTTAGAATATATGGTTGGAGGGGCATAGACTATTGAGGGGCGGTAGCTTAGTTAGTTCACTGTCCTAGTAGTTTCGCGCGGGGGGAGAAATCAACTTTTGGCATTTGGCTAAAGTGCAAAGAAGGATAAAACTTCAAAACCCTAGTGCAAACGAAAAGACTCTTACTATATATATATATATATATATATATATATATATACTATATATATATATATATATATATATATATAAACTAAAACTCCGAATGAAATTGCTTAGAGCCACTAAGCATGAAAATGCTTAGCAAATTCATGATTTTATCTATGCGCATATATCGATTGAGCAGGGAGGCGAAAAGCAAGATCAAGGAGCGTGAGTTATATAAGGAAAAATTGCGGGTATGTTCCGACATATGCATTCAACCCATATCTCTTTTTTAACATTGATATTTTATAAAAACAATTTCAGCTCTGAATGTCTATTTTGAAATCATTGGAAAAGGCTTGATATGCCTTTGCAATGTGCACTTTGCATAGATAAATGAAATGGGCTTACCACTTTTAAGCGCTTCCGCATATTTGAAAAGGATTTTATGCCAACTGAAGTGTAACGCTACGACATGTTTTTGATAAGGTGATTGAGTAACATTAGAGCAACCCGGACTCAGTTCGGACCCACCAAACGAGTTGGGCCTGGAAAGGGGTGCTACAGATCAGCTTAATTAACCCGATTGGCATGTTAAGGACCTAGCTATGCTACTGATCATATTTTATGGCGAATTTTGTAGTTTCACGGGCGATTATGCGAGTTGAAGTCCGGCTCAATCATGCCCGAATTCAAGTTGAAATCAAAGCTGCTGATCAAAAATTGGAAGAAAAGAAGTAGTGCAAAGAAGAAGCAAGCAGCCTTGGCAATTTCGCAGGGCTATGAATTTGGCTACTCCTGTTGTTGACTTTTTTTTGTACTCTTTTTTATCTCTTCCAAATTTGTCCCTATGTAATAGTGATTCTCTTTTGATATTTTGGTAATTGTATATGCAATATGGCATATATGCTAGAGACAAGACTTTGTAAGGAAGATTGATTGAAATTGAAAAAGCTTCCTAGAGAAGCCTCGTTTTTTTCTCTTTGGCATTTTCTTTTATTTCCTATTCACTTTCTGCGGCCCAGCTTCCCTACAGAATGATTGCTCGGAGGATGAGTGGCTAAAACCTACTTTTCCTTTAAGTAAAAGGCACTAGGCAAGGGAACTTAAGGCAATGAAGGGGTTTTCATGATTTTAAAGTAGGTATTCACTGCTCTTAATGGTCTTCCTCTTCAAATCTTTGTTGTAACCCCTTCGATTCACCTTGAATGGTCAATACTTGGTAATCTTTTAGGGTTTATTGGATACTTATTGCTAGATCCAGTAATGCTCGTTAGTTATCATTTATTGGCTATTGGAAGGTGAGTCAAAGAGGTCTGTTTCTTTTGTTTAAGATCATTAATGCTCAGTGAATGCCACTTCTAGAGGATAGTTGTTGTGGGTCAGCTTTTATGGCTAAATGAAGAACCGGTTCAAGAGATGACTATGGAATCTTCCTCCCCAGCCCTTAAGGAAAGGCCTTGGGGAACCCTCAAGCTGTAAGGAACCTAAGCCTAGTGTCACGATACTTGAGTGTCATCCTGCTCACATTTCTACCCCATTTTACTTTAGTTTCCACTTTTAAGTCTCAGTTTTATGAAAACCCAAAAATCCAATAATTTCACGATTTAACCTCTTATCAGGTGGTTTACACAAAAGCTCATCCCCCGTGGACGATCTAGAGCCCTTTATACTGTAGTAGCAATGCTCTGACAATAGGAAGTATTAGGTATAAATTTTGTTGATTTAGGATACCATGGAGCTCACGAATCAAATGTGGCGTCGTTACGGAATGGTGTGTAATGCAAATGACAGGTTGCTAAACACTTGTGATCTTATCACAAGCTCTGAGGTAATTGTTTTTCTTTATCATTCTTTCCTGGCAATTCTTTTAGGTTGATTGATTCCATTCCCTTTATCAATTTTTTTTAGCTAACATTAACCCTTTTTGGTAGAATCTTCTTTATTTCTTTTTAGTGTTGTCTTGTTTTCATGTAGGGGTTTATGTTCCAGTGGTTTAGGTATTCAAGAGGCATATTAGTTAAAAATCCCGGTATCCACACCGGGAATCCACGGGGAAGCAGTTCTAGAGTGAGCTGGAATTGATCAATGGAACCCCACATGAGGCCGACGAGTCGGTAGGGAGTGAGAGGAACACCCGTGCATTTAGATCCACGAGGACCACACGCCTCTCCACGAATGAGTGCTCCTCACACGTTGTGCCTCAAGCGAGGAAATGATTGTTAGACCTTAACTTGTGCCACTCCTTCCCACTTTCCATGGTATGGAGAGTGAGAACCCTTATACACATATTAGGGAATTTGAAGAGGTTTGCAACACCTTCAAGGAGGATACTACTACTTTGGACTTAAGGAGGCTTAAGCTTTTTCCTTTCACATTGAAGGATAAAGCCAAAATTTGGCTCAACTCCCTGAAGCTAAGAACCATTCGAAATTGGACTGAGATGCAGGCTGAGTTCCTAAAGAAATTCTTCTCTACTCATAGAAAAAACAACTTGAAGAGGCAGATTTCCACCATCTCAGCTAATGAGAACGAAAAATTCTATGAATGTTGGGAAAGGTATATGGAAGCACTCAATGCCTATCCTCACCATGGGTTTGACACTTGGCTGCTAGTCAGCCATTTTTATGATGGGATTTCTCCTGCCATGAAGCAATTGCTGGAGACTATGTGTGGAGAAGACTTCTTGAGAAAATATCCAGAGGAAGCTTTGGATTTCTTGGGGTATGTAGTTGAAGCTTCAAAAGGTTGGGATGAGCCTAACCTAAGGGAAATGGAAAGAATGCGACCTCAACCCAGCACAAGGGGTGGCATGTATTCCCTTCCGGAGGACTTGGACATGAAGGCCAGGCTTTCCAGCTTAGAAGAGAACTGCTTAAATGAGGAACACGTATTAGAGGTCTGAAGCAGTGAGTTGAAAATCTATGCAAGCAAACGGCATTATTTCATCTGGCTGAGTCTGCGAGCACTAGGAGAGCAATGCCCAACTGTTCCAGCAATGAGGGAGATGTTAGCGGAACAAGCTAATGTTGTTGGTCAATTCAAACCATCAACCAATGCACCATATGGAAACACCTATAACCCTAGCTTGAGAAATCACCCAAACCTCTCCTAGAAGCGGCCCCAGTGTACACCTCGCGCTCTCCACAATAGCTAAGCCTTCAGTGTAGCCATCACAACCATAGTCAACTTCTCCAGTTGAACAAGCCATCCTTAATTTGAGTAAAGAGGTGGGTAATTTTGTAGAGGAGCAGAAAGCAGTGAATGTCCAAGTAAATCATAGAATTGATACCATAGAGAGCACCTTGAACAAGAGAATAGATGGGTTCCAAAGCGAAATTGCTCAAAAATTTGACAACCTGCAATATTTGATTTCCAAGTTAACCAACCAACAGCAAGTGTAGGAAAAGGGCAAATTTCCTTCACAGACACAACCAAACCCTAGGGGAGTTCATGAAGTAGCCTCTGCCAATGAACCCACTCCTAATATGGATGAAGTGAAAGCATTTATCACTTTGTGAAGTGGTAAAAAGTTTGATCAGCCAGTGCCTAAGTCATTGGATGCAGATAAAGAATATAAAGAAGAGGAACCGGAAAGAATTGTGATTAAAGAAGATATGATGAAGAAGAGCATGCCTCCTTCATTTCCTCAAGCACTAAGAAGGGAGGAAAAGAATTGAGACTGACCAAGGCGAGATTCTTGAAGTTTTGAGGCAGGTGAAAGTCAACATTCCTCTTTTGGACATGATTAAGCAAGTCCCAACATATGCGCGAGGATTTTAAAGACTTTGTGCACACACGAGTGAAAAAGAAGGGTTGAATATTAACAAAGGCTTTATTATTTGACAAGCAGTTAGTGTTATCATCAAGTGCAAAACCCGGTGAAGTACAAGGAGCCCGGGGTGTCTCTTTATTTTAGTGGATATTGGAGGAATTTGTGTGGAAAAGGCACTACTAGATTTAAGGGCTAGTGTTAACCTACTACCCTACTCAGTTTACAAGCAGTTGGGACTGGGAGAATTGAAGCCTACCACTATCACATTATCTTTGGCAGACGGGTCAGTGAAATTCCCGAGGGCAACATCGAGATGTTTTGATGCAGTAGACAAATTCTAGTTACCGGTGGGTCGTTGTCACCGATGCGAGCCGATGGGTGCCAATGAGCCAATTATGTGCTTATCATCCTTGGTAGGCCACTTGGCTACCTCAAATCTGATACATAAATTGTCGAAATGGGGTAATGCAGCTTACATTTGGGAATATGACATTGGGCTCAATACATCTGCTCACCTAGGAAAGCATGTACCCCGAAGGAAGAGGGTCGGAAGGGTATGTACGGTTGATACAATGGATGGTAATTGCCAAACGAGAATTTGTAAGAAGGTCGAGTTGAGGAACCAGCATAAATTTCTAAAGAGTTGTAGGAAGCCCCAGATTTATGTGTCGTTTATGGGCGTTGGAGAAGAAAAGAAGAAATCCTTCCCTTGTTGACCGGGGAGGATAGTGAAAAAGAAGGAAGCATAGAACCCCCAAAGAGCCTCGAAGCCCTCTCTTTGTAAGAATTAAGAAATATGCATATTTGGAAGGGTGACCAATATAAATTACCAGTTTTCTTAAATCATAATGATGTACCTCACGGGAGAAGCAGTCTTCTAGACATCCTTAGGAAGTGTGGCGAGCCATTGGATGGAAAATTTTCGATCTAAAAGAAGTTAGTCCCGCGCTGGTTTGCACTCATCACATCTATATGGAGGAAGACAGCGGTGAGACTGGCACGCTTTCGAAGCCCAACCCAGTTGACGATCCGACGGATCGGACCACTAAACATGCAAAGCTCGATCTTCATCAAAATCATTTATCAAAATACTGGCGCGGGCGATTTCAATTTAAGATGAGCGCGGCATTTACCAAATTCAATAGGCCATAACATTTTAACAAAAGCCATTTGTGGCGATTCAAGCCTTATCAAGAAATGGTTTACAAAATGGATGTTTCAAAGTTCAAATTGTTTTTACAAAATATCAAAATGTTCAAAAGAAATGAAGTGGTATATGTGGAGCATACTCATGATTCTCTTTATGACTTTGAAGCTCCTCGACCTTAGGTCGCTTTCAATCACTATCAATCTAACGTGTACTGCACATTGAAAGACGATACACTAAAGCATTTCATGCTTAGTGGTTCTACTCTAATTCCATTCTTAGTTCGATTTCAGAGTAAGTTCATCACGATTTTTCTAAACCATGCTTTACGATATTTTTGGATGATCAATGTCAAGCACAATACATATACAATTTCATAAGAAATCATTTTATGGTACATTGATCATCCCGAAATATATTTTCATTTCAATTTTATAATCATGCATTTCAATTTCAATATCAAATCTCGATACTTGGTTGCCCATAGCAATTTAACCTGTGTTTCGATGTTAGGATATTGGAATCGCCCGGCGATCCCATTTTGGGTTGCAGGCGGTATCAAAAACATTCATTTGCTAACGATACGATCCCGGTAGGCTGGCGGCGTGATTATTGTCAATCACGTGAACACTATTGATCTTGTCCACGTGGGCTACGGATCGATGACGCATCAATACATTTGTTAAAATGTCTTCTTAATTTAACCTCTATTGGTATACCAATCTATCCTTAATGTGAATGAACGATTAACATTCAATTAAGGGCGTTCAATCCGTTATATCAAAATACAGTACAATATGTACATTTGTATAAACGGTTCATTTTCAATAATCATGCAATTTTCATATGCAAATATTTCACAATCATTTGCCTCAAATCAATATGCTTTTCTCATGTATTTAGAACAAACATTTCAAATATTGAAACGAGAATAGGAAAAGGTAGAACAAACGTTTCAAATCTTGAAATGAGAATAAGAAAAGATAGAACAAACCAATCTATCTCTTTCTTTTTGCCTTATGCGTCCACTCTCGGTCCCTAGGTGGAAGTGATCCTCCCACCGGCCCCCAGCAAATCACACATACATGTTTTTAGTGAACCATCGCTAATCACATAGACTGTCAACCGTCAAAGGCGCGAGGTACGGTACTTTTTTCACTTAGTTTCATTCTTATTTAGACCCCCAATAATCATTTATTAGGGTTCCCTGGCTGCATCCCGGTGTCTGAACATAGGGACTTTAGGTAAAATAAAAATTTTAACCGTCCCCAGACAATACCTTCCAGCGCGACGAGACATTCTTGTGTATAAAAAACGGAGTGGTGTGTTTTGCCCTCGGCCTCGCCGCGACAAAGGCTCGATTTGCACAGTTTTTCCTTCTTTGCTCCTTTTTGTGATATTCTCCAAAAATCACTCAGCTTCAAGGCAAAATGTCAGATCACTCCCAGACATTAAAGTCATCTAAACCCTGACCATGAGCAAAACCAGTGGATGGATTAGGGTTTTCTAATAAAATATCATTTAAAAGAAATCTAGGTTGGTAATACCTTGAAATCACTTTTGCGCGACATAGCTCTCTTCTTCCCATCCTCTTGCAAGATCTTGCATAAACATGGAGGGATTCACAAATCCATCTATTCCCCCAAAGACCTAGCTCTTTATCACCCTCTTTGCTCTCAACGCGTTTTGCATGTGGAGTCCTAAGACCAAATGTGGTCTGGCCACCGCCACTTCTCTTAAGGCCATGTTGGCACTTCCATATTGTCCATTACCTCATTTCTTTTGGCATTTTCTCTACTTATTGGTTTTCATTTCACTTCATTGCTGTTTATTTCACATTAGAATTTAAGCTATCATTTGACCCTTAGGTCCTCATTTACACATTTCCAATTTTCCCTTTTTCACTTGGGTTTATTTCCAGGTTCAATCAATCTCTCATTTTAGAATATAATATTTAATCATATGCTCACATTTCACTTTAATTCACGATTTAACATTGCTCCAAGTTTCGAAAAAACCCAGTTTGCTTTCAATTTATACCGAAATATATAATGAAATTATTATAAAAAATTGGTATTTTTGAGGCGTTACAAAACAACATAAGAGGCGACTAAAATCCTCATGTCACGAGAAGTGAAATGCATACGAAGTTCTCAAGTACTCTGGTAGGCATTATTTACCCTTTATTTAGATGCTGGTCGGTGAGTCGACTCAAGTGGTGCCAAGAAGTGCAGGGTGACCACTATGCGAGAATGAAAGAGGAGAGGGATGTGCCTACCGCCACTTACACGAGTTGGAGGGTATGCATGCTATAGGAGTAATGCGGTGACGAAGGACCACTTCCCTTTACCCTTCATAGATCAGCTTCTTGAGAAAGTTTACGAGCACCATTATGTGTGTTGCACGGATGAAGGTGTTCAAGATTTTAGGATAGAAGTTGCGATTGGAGGACCGGGGAGAAGACCACCTTCACTTGTCCATTTAGGACTTAATACTTCTGAGGAGAATTCCTTTTGGCCTCTGATACTGCCACATTCCAAAGATGTATGCTTAGCATTTTCAATGATATGGTGGAGTGCATTATGGAAGTTTATATGGATGATATCACCATATATGGGGTACTTTTGAGGAGTGCTTAGCCAACCTTGAAACTGTGCTGCATAGATGCATTGAAAAGAACTTGGTACTCAATTGGGAGAAATGTCATTTTATGGTGAATCAGGGAATTGTCCTGGGGCATGTTAGTCTCCAACAAGGGAATTGAGGTTGATAAGGCCAAAGTTGAGCTAATTTCCAAGCCCCACAAATGTCAAGGTAGTACGACAGTTCCTTGGCCATGCTGGCTTCTACAGGAGGTTCATCAAAGATTTTTCAAAAATTGCTAAACCCCTTTATGAGCTACTGGAAAAGGATACTAAGTTTGCATTGGATGAAACTTGTCAAAAGAGCTTCGAAGAGCTCAAATCCCACTAACGATGCACCTATAGTGAGAGGCACCCTAGCGACAACTTCTGTTTTGAGTCATGTGTGATGCTGGTGATCTTTTTCTATCAAAGGCGGTCAGCAGGCAAAGAGAAGATGGAAGATCTATGTGGTTTTATTGTACTTAAGAAAAACTGAATGAAGCTGAAAAGAAATTACAACACCACGGAGAAGGAGCTAGCAGCAATGGTCTATGCCTTAGACAAATTTCGAGCATACTTGGTGGGGTCCGACATTGTTATTTTCACATACCACTCCGCTTTGAAGTACCTCCTAACCAAGCAAGATGCTAGGAAACATCAAGGAATTGGGTTCTCTTACTCGAAATTTAATCTTGAGATCAAAGACAAGAAAGGGAGTAGAGAATGTAGTGGCGAGATCGCCTCTCGGGTGACCATAGCCACCTTTTACCTGATCTTCCAATCAATACAGTGAATTCTTTTGAGGAATCACTATTGCTTGTAGAAAGCGCTCCCTGGTATGCTCATATTGCTAATTTCTTAGCGACAAGGGAGGTTCCAACTGAATGGAAGGCACAAGATAAGAAATAATTCTTCGCTAAAATTCATTCCTATTATTGGGAGGAGCCATTTATGTTCAAATACTATGCGGACCAAATCATTAGAAGGGTACCTAAAAAAGAACAATAGGGGATTCTCAGTCACTGCCATGCAAATGCCTATGAAGGTCACTTTGCTTCACAAAAGACATCTATGAAGGTGCTTGAATCTGGGTTCTACTGGCCTTCCCTCTTTAAGGATGCTCATAAGATTTTCCAAGGTTGCGATCGATGCCAAAGACTCGTGAAGCTTTCTCGCCGTCATATGATGCTCTTAAACCCAATCTTAGTAGTTGACTTATTTGATGTTTGGGGCATTGATTTCATGGGACCATTCCCTACGTCTGTCGGATATTTGTACATCTTGGTAGGGGTTGATTACGTGTCGAATGGGTTGAGAGCAGTCCTACCAAAGTAAGCGATCTGGTGGTATTAAAGTTTTTAAAAGAATATCTTCCTCGGATTTGGGATTGCCTAGGTATCAGTCTAGTGTTCGGGGTTCACATTTCTTCAACAAACCCTTTGAAACCTCCTAGCTAAATATGGAGTGAAACATAGGTGGCACACACCATTCTCAGGTAGTGAATGATTGGAGCTTGCCCGCAGAAATCAGACTATCGATGAAGGTAGTGAATTCCAACGGGGAAGAATTGGTCCTGAAACCTCACAGTTCATTATGGGCATACATGACAGACTTCAAGACAATCCTCAAGATGTCCCACTATCACCTGGTGTATGGTAAAGCATGCCCACCTCCATGTGGAAATAGAATACAAGGCATGGTGGGCGATCAAGAAGTTGAATTTGGATTTAAGAAGAGTCGGCCTTAAGAGGTTCCTTGACCTCAATGAGTTAGAGGAACTGCGAAATGATGCCTACCTAAATTCAAAAACTACAAAAGAGAGATTGAAAAAATGGCATGACCAGATGGTAGCTCGAAAAAATTTCGAGAAGGAATCCAGTGTTTACTCCTACGATTCAGGCTTCACATTTTCGATCAAACTCAGAGTCGAGGGTGGTCAGTCCACTTCAAGTATCTCAAGATTACCCTTGTGGAGCCGGTGGAGTTGCTCGACCAAAAGACAACCAACTATTCAAAGTGAATGGCAGAGACTCGAAGCCATATGCGATCCCTTCACCTGGGAGCAAGGAACTTTCCACTGCCAGGCCTCCAAATGTTTAAGAAGTTGGTTTGGGTGCACTCAGTCTCTCCTGAGACGGAAAAGTCCACTTCTTTTTGTTTGATATTCTGTTTTATTTTGTTTTGTTTTTATTTATTTTCCCTTTTCTTTTCCTTAATTTAACCTTAATAGTAGTTTGATTTTTCATTTTACTATGTTTTTATTTGATACTGTTGTGTTTGTTTTGCAAGAATTGCCTCAATTTTTGAAGTAGGGTGGTGCAGTAGAAAAATTTTAGAAAGCATGTCATTTTCGTAAGGGTTGCAAAATTTCGCAACCCTTATGAAATTTCGCAACCCAAGTCATTTTCGCAAAGTGTTTCGCAGTGGATTTTTCTAGAAAAAGCCATTTTCGTAGGAGTAGGCCAATTTCGCAGGGCCATTTCACAACCCTCTTGCCTTCACTGCCAAACTCATTTCTCAACTTTTCCCTTTCCAAGGCCAATTTTCAAAAAAAAAAAAAAAAAAAAAGAGAATTGGCAACGTTAAACCAAATGCTTTCGGAGCTTGAGGAACACGCATTAGTGCTCCCTGCATTTCCTACCCCTCTAGTTTTCCTCCCCATCCGCAAACCCTTCGCATCTTGCTCCTTCACCCATAAATAGGAGCCCTAGCCCTTGCATATCCTCCATTTCCTCCTACGAACACACCATCCTCTACGAAGCCCCCATCCTCTTTGTGCCTCCCCTATGAAAACCATTTTCTACTATTAAACCCTAGCTACTTCAGTCTTCGACCATGGAAAAGACCAGAGGTGGGCATAGTGCATCCTTCAAACCTTGCGTGAGGCCCTCACCTCCTGCCCAGGGCACACGGCCACCCCCAACATCGCCGGCCCCTACCCCTACTGCAAATCCTATTGATATGCCCCAATTGGTTGCTCCTACCCCTCTGCCGCATGAATCTGACAGAGGCCAGGCGTACCTCCGCCTCTCAGTGGCGTCACGGCCGGCCCAGGCGCGCCCTCTGAGAGCTCGAGACCACCGGCCACTGGTGAATCCTCTGGATTCGTAGCCGTAAGCCCCCTCTCATCTTCCTCCTGGGGCTTTGACCTACGACAATTCTCGGTCACTCTCGAGTGATCCATGTCGGAGAAGGCCCGCTTTTGTTGGCGGCTGGTGCGGAAGTCATTTGCGGTGGCAGGGACCTACAATGGCGACATTATGACATTCAGGTCATACGCCGCCCTCCGCACGAGCTTTGATACTTCATGGGGCTTGTGCAACGCTACTCCCTGGAACCCTTTATGAATCCACACCTGTTCTTCTATCCACGTGTGGTAATCGAATTCTACCAAATTATGACTTCCAGGAGGGACCGTAATCCTATTGCACTACACTTTTCCATTGATGGCCGTGAGGGAATTCTTCGAGCATCTGACATAGCCGCTACATTCAATCTTCCTATAGCTTTGGCAAACTCTGCGGACTACAAGCAGTGGCCACATCCCTCACCCCGGGAGATGGCTCACATCCTTTCCCGAGACACCTCAACTAGTCTCATTTTGTTTAGAAGGCAGCTACTAACAAGGATGCTTTTTATTGATCATGTGTTGCGATCAAACATATTTCCTTTTCAGCATTTGGTTCAGAGGAGAGGAGCCATACTAGAGGCACTATACCGCATTTTTGAGGGTTTCTAGTTTAACCCTGTAGAGCTTATCATGACTTCTCTTTTTCACTTCGAGGAGAAGATACACCGTAAGAACCTCGCAGGGCCGAGGCCATTCCCCTACTATTTCCGCGGCTGCTCTCTCAGGTGTTGGAGCACCTTGGTTTTTCGGCTGAACCCCATTTAGAGTGTCGTTGGGTATGCGAGGCTATTTTCACAATGGAAAAGTGGCAATTTGTGTCGAGTGCTCCTCCTCCCACTCAGGGATCCAGCAAAGGACCAGCTGCCACATGCAACTCCTGCTGAGGAGCCCCACATCCCAGCATCCACAATTCCCACAACCACTGACCCACTGCCTGCATCATCTGAGCCTCCAATCCCTGTAGATTCAACTGGGCCTAGTACTACTGCATCACCTATGGAGACTGTTCCCATTTCTCCCTATGATTTTCTAGCCATTATGACTGCAGTCCGCACTTTCGCAACTACATCTGCTTCTTCTTCTACTGCCCATGCTGCCTTGACCAAGTGGATGGCACGCACCGAAGCTGTCCTTGCTCAAAACAATGCCATCTTTATGCAGATTCAGAGCCACCTGGGCCTGCATCATCAGATTCTCCTACCCACCAAGAGGTTGCCCAGCCTTTCATCTCATTCACCAACAACAAATTTCACCCATCTTTAGCTCAACCCGAAGGAACAGAGCACCAAGAGTCCCTCCCGTGCCTACCGTTTCCCCGCCAGAGTCTCACCAGCAGCTGCTCATCCTACCCAGGATGAGGATGACATTCCACCCTCTGCCAATATTTGAGGAGGTAGCACTTCCTTCTTTAATTTTCCACTCCATACCCTATTGAGGATAATACGATATTTGGTTGGGGTGAGAATTAATGAAGGAAGTGGCTTTTATGTTATGGTTATGCTTTTGTTTTGAGCAAGTCCTTTTGTGTAGTTGAATGACTTGCTGGCAGTTAGTTTTTTTTACAAGTATAGGTATGCCTTTAGTTTCAAGACATGTTATAAAGCCATAGCTCATTTACAACCATTTTTTTTTGTAATGCCCAGCTTGTAGTAGGAGAAATTGAAATATTGTTCCAATATTGTTGATGCTAGAATGGTGTTATGCTTCGTTGAGTTGATAACCAGTTGAGATTCTTATTGTTTTCAACCTTTTTCTTCCACTTTAAACTGACCACACACTGTGCACATTAGGTTTCAATGATAGTCGAAAACTACTCCATTCTCCTAAGCCCTACAAAAGTCCGGTCACTCACCACCTTTAATAGGTCGGGACCCTAAATAAAAGATATTCAATGAGTCTTTCAAACAAAGAAAGAAAGAAAAAGAGAAAAAAAAAAAATTTTTCGACACTACCAAAACCCAAGCACACCCGAGAGGCATATGTCGAAGTCTTTAAAGCCCTGGCTCCTCAAAATAACTAGTCGAGTCACCAACTTTGTGCAGGTTACATGGGTGAAGAGGTGGAGTTTAGCAAATTGTAGGTGCTGGAGTTTTGAACTCATTAAAAGTCCGAGGTGAAACCTGAAGAGTCAGTGGTTGAGAGATCCTCATGACTTGATGCCCTAAACCTTAATTGGTTGGGAGTCATCGGTGGACCCTCGTTACATGGACAATTGTGAATTCAATACCATTAACATTGCACCTTTACAAAAAAAAAAAAAAAAGTTGTAGAATAAAAGTAGGTCCTGATCTATTGAGGTTGGTTAGGCCGCTAGGTTTAAAAACAAGAGCTAAGTCGGGGGAAGAGAACAATACGTACTATTTTTGAAAACTAATCAAACCAAATGATCTCTAGGTTTTGTGGAAGGCGCTGCTGGTTCTCTAGGAGTTGAACCTCTTGATACTTGACTTTCATAAAGACACAAATTTTCCCGAGATAGTTGTTGGCAGGATTTTGGTGACTCTTGTTGAAGGTTGTGCATTATCCCCTACTTTTTTAAACATCATTTTTGTGGACATATATAGCTGATCTTGTTTTTATTTGCTTTCTTCTTCCTTCATTGCTAAGGGACTAGCAATGTGCTCTGGGCTGGGGGAGGACACACCCAAACAAAGGTGGTTTTACACTCTTATTACCACAGGTTTTGAGCATTTTTTGCGTAGTAATCAACTTAATTAACCCAGTTGGCATATTAAGGACCTAGTTATTCTACTGGTCATATTTTATGGCAAATTTTGTAGTTTTCACAGACCAATTATGCCAAGGTTAGAGAGTCACCAACTCACTGAGAATCTGCTGAAATCGTAGCTACGCATCAAAATCGAAGAAGAGGAAGAAAGCAGTGTACTTGGAAATTTGTAGAAGGGTTGTAAATCGTAACCCCGTTGTCGACTTTTTTTCAGACTTTTTATCTCTTCTAAATTTGTACCTATGTAATAGTGATTCTCTTTTGATATTTTTGTAAATTGTATATGCAGTATGACATATACGCCAGAGACAAGACTATGTAAGGAGGATTGATTGAAATTGAAAAAGCTTCTTGGAGAAGCCTCATTTTTTTCTCTCTACCATTTTCTTTTATTTTCTTTCACTTTCTCACTAGCCAAAAGCCCTCTGAGAATGATTGCTCAAGGGATGAGTGGCTAAAACTCCCTTTTCATTAAAGTAAAAGGCACTAGGCAAGGGAACCTCAGGCAATGAAGGGGTTTTCATGATTTTAAAGTAGGTATTCATCACTCTTAATGGTCTTCCTCTTCAAATCTTAGTTGTAACCCCTTCGATTCACCTTGAATGGTCAGTACTTTGTAATATTTTAGGGTTTATTGGATACTTATTGCTAGATCCAGTAATGCTCATTAGTTATCATTTATTGGCTATTGGAAAGTGAGTCAAAGAGGTCTGTTTCTACTGTTTAAGATCATTAATGCTCAGTGAATCCCACTTCTAGAGGATAGTTGTTGTGGGTAAGCTTTTATGGCTAAATGAAGAACTGATTCGAGAGATGACTATAGGTCTTCCTCCCCAACGCGAGGAAAAGGCCCTGGGGGAACCCCTCAACTACCTAAGGAACCTAAGCCTAGTGTCCTGATACTTCAAGGGTCTTCTCTCCACATTTCTACCCCATTTTACTTTTAGTTTTCATCAAAAAGTTCTACACTTTTTATGAAAACCCAAAATCCAAAATGATTTCACCAGTTTAACCTCACTATCAATCATTTACACGAAAAAAACCCATCCGTGTTGACGATCCTAGAGCCACTATACTACAGTAGCAATGCTACAACAGTAAGAGGTATTAGGTATAAATTTTGTTGATTTAGGATACCCTACGGGCTACGAATCAATAGCACCAAGTATTGTTATGTGTACTTACTCAAAAGTAAGGATGAGGCAATAGAAAATTTGTTCTCTACAAAAACGAAGTTGAGAATCAACTCAACAAAAAAATTAAAGTGATGAGAAGTGATCGATGTGGTGAGTATGAATCGTCATTTGTTGACTTTTATGCTTAGAATGGTATTATATATGAAACCACAACACCTTATTTGCCTCAATCCAACAGAGTGGTTTAGCAAAAAAATCGAACTATAAAGGAAATGATGAATGCAATGCTGATAAGTTCTGGTCTACCATAAAACATGTGGGGAGAAGCCATTTTATCTACTAATTACATGTTGAATAAGAGACCTAAAAAGAAAGCAGAAAAGACTCCATATGAGTTATAGAAAAGAATAAAGCCATCCTATAAATACTTGCGAGTGTAGGGATGTCTGGCTAAAGTGGTAGTTCCTCTACCCAAAAAGGTGAAAATAGGACCTAAAATGATTGACTACATCTGCTTATCGATTTCACGTTCATGAGTCGAATATCCTAGATATTCACAAGAAGACGATAATGGAATCGAGGAATGCATCATTCTTTGAGGATGTGTTTCCATGCAGATCCAAGGAAAAGCCTAGTTCATCAAAACGAGTGCTAGAGACTATTCATGAAAATAATCAGGATGAAAATACTGATGGAGAGGTAGAATCCAGGCATAGTAAAAGAGCAAGGACAGAAAAAACATTTGGTCCAGATTTTCTGACGTACATGCTCGAAGGGGAACCTCAAACTTATAAAGAAGCAGTGAACTCTACGGAGAGTCTCATGTGGAAAGAGGCCATTAACAGTGAAATTGATTCCATACTGCATAACCATACTTGGAAACTAGTGAATCTTCCACCGGGTTGTAAGCCTCTAAGTTCCAAGTGAGTTTTTAAGAGGAATCGGAAAGTAGATGGATCAATAGACAAATAGAAGGCAAGACTTATGATCAAAGGCTATAGGCAAACTGAGGGCCTAGATTATTTTGATACGTATTCTTCTGTGATGAGAATAAACTCCATAAGGATAGTGCTTGTAATTGCTATTAACAGTGAAATTGATTCCATATTGCATAACCGTACTTGGGAACTAGTGAATCTTCCATCGGGTTGTAAACCTCTAAGTTCCAAGTGAGTTTTTAAAAGGAAACGGAAAGTAGATGGATCAATAGACAAATAGAAGGCAAGACTTGTGATCAAAGGCTATAGGAAAACTGAGGGCCTAGATTATTTTGACACGTATTCTCTTGTGACGAGAATAAACTCCATAAGGATGGTGCTTGCAATTGATACACTAAAAGATCTTGAGGTACATCAAATGAATGTCAAGAAGGCCTTTTTAAATGGAGATTTGAATGAAGAAATCTACATGGAGCAACTTGAGGGGTTCCCTTCTCTGGGACAAGAAAGAAAAGTCTGTAGATTGGTGAAGTATTTGTATGGATTAAAACAACCATCAAAACAATGGCATGAGAAATTTGACAATGTTATGTTATCACATGGATTCAAAATCAATGAATGTGACAAGTGTGTTTATGTCAAAGATGATGAATATGGATATGTCATTGTATGCTTATACGTAGATGACATGCTTATTGTTAGTAGTGATGGTAAGATGATTACATTTATCAAGAACATGTTGAATTCAAGATTTGACATGAAAGACATGGGACTTGGTGATGTTCTTTTGGGAATAAAAATCAAAAGAACATCAAATGGACTCATTCTAAGTCAGGCACACTATGTTGACAATACTCTTAGGAAGTTTGATAAGGATAACTCTGGTATTGCCAGAACACCGGTAGATGTAACTCTACACTTTTCCAAGAATAAAGAGAAAGTGTTTTTCAAGTAGAATACTCTAGGTTGATAAGCAATCTAATGTACAATGAGTTGTACAAGACTAGACATAGCCTATGCAATTAATAAAATGAGTAGATACACGAGTAATCCTAGAGCTATGCATTGGCAAGGAATAATGAGAGTATTAAAATACTTACGATTCACTCGTGACTATGGGCTGCAACACTACACAAGATATCAACAGACTTGAAGGATATAGACAATTGATATCTAAATGTTAAAGACTCCAAAATCCCGTGAGTGGTTATGTCTTTACATCGAGGTGTCGGCATTTCCTCCTCTCTCCGTGAAAGTCTTCAAAACAAACGGTTATTGCCAGATCCATAATGGAATTTGCTTATAGCACTAGACAAATGTGGGGAAGAGGCAAGAATGGCTACTAATTTCCTAGAGGACATCTTAAGGTAGCCAAAGTTTGCAGGCTCTAATATGCATACATTATGACAGTCAATCTGCTATTGGTAGAGTACAAAACAGTATGTACAATGGTAAGTCTAAACATATTTGTTGTAGACACAATACCATTAGACAACTACTTCCTTTAACTGGTTACTTTGTAGATTTATGTAAATCTAAGGATACATTGCAGTATCCGCTTACAAAGGGTTAAATAGAGAGTTGGTTGAAAAGTCATCAAAGGGAATGGGACTAAAGCCCGTAAAAGAACAAATCGATACAATGGATACCCAACCTAGCTGATTGGAGATCTCAAGATCTAGGTTCAAATGGAAAACTAATTTGTGAAGACTTGGATACAATCACTATGGGGATATCATCATGTCTATTCCTGTGATGAATTAGTGGTGCTCATAAGAAGGTTAAGCTATGCTTTTAATGATCTCTATGTATTGGAGAAGAGGAACATGAGCTACTCTCAGTTTAAAGAGAGATCACCTATGTAAGAGTGAAGTGGGGCCGCTTCAAAGGGAATTGAATAGGGCACAATTCCAATTAAACTCTTATAGAACCATGCGCATGTCCATGGCCAAAATGGACATAAAAGTGAGAACTGAAATGTGTTAGGAAGATTCCTGTGTGGTTATGTCATTGTTCATGACCAATGGTAGAACAGTTCAAGGACATCGTGTCTACTGTTTATTTAGTAGAGTAAACATATTTCTACAAGGGAAGGTTCAAAGGGTAGCCCTACCTCTCCTATGCAAGTTTCAACTGATGAATTTATCACCCAATCTTTGGAATCTTTGGTCATGCGAATGCCGATGCGTGGGAATTGTTGGTAAATTGAGCGACGACATCCATCGCAGAAGTGAATGAATGCCATTTACTCTCGGTAGGAGCCTAAATCGCCATTTCCTGGCTAAGGGTCTCACCCTTTATCCCTTAGTCAGGTGAGGCTGCTCAAAAGGAAAGAGTTTGGTTAGTAATACAAAGGCGTTGATTAGGCATACTGATCACAATTTCATTTGTTTAGCAAGATCAAGGTGCCGAGGTGTTGCTCAGATGTCGCATTCGGGGTGACAGACGTCGACTTGATTTTCTCCGAGCACCGAATGAGACGGCGAATTTGTTTTAAGGAGATTGTGACTCCTCATGAGACTCGGCATCCACCGTCTCTAATCAACAATATTTCTCTTGTAATTGTTTTATTTCTTCTTTCTTTGTAAATTTTCTCGTCCCTCATCTTTTGTTTCCCTATAAGAAAAGAAATCTCCTAACATTCCGCCTCTTCCCCACATCTATTTTAAGAATGTTAGGAGCTTTCTTTTCTTATAGGGAAACAAAAGATGAGGGAGGAGAAAATTTACAAAGAAAGAAGAAATAAAACAATTACAAGAAAAATATTGTTGATCAGAGAGGTGGATGCTGAATCTCGTGAGGAGTTACAATCTCCTTAAAACAGGTTCACCGTCTCTTTCGATGCTCGGAGAAAATCACGTCGACGTATGTCTCCCAGGATAAAACGGCATACGAGCAAAGACTCCTCAAGACCTTGATACTAATTCCCGCGAATCGAAACCGGTGATTGAAGCCATCACCAATCAGCCACTTCAATCGCACGCAACCAAACTCACTTTTCTCAAGAGAAGCCACTTTAAAGGATAAAGGTGAGACCCTTAGCCTTCAGCAAGCCAAACGTTTGGGCTCCTGCTATGTAAATGGCATTCATTCACCTGCAATGAATGTCAATCACTTCGATTTACCAACACAATCTCCATTGGATGATTGACATATGAACGAATGCAAGAAATGTGAAAAAAGGTGAAACTTTATTGAAAGATTCGATATTGGGCTCCAAATCTAATCAATCTCCAAAAATTTGAAAAGAAAGCTCCAAACTAAAAGAAAAAATGTTCAATTGAAAACCTAGGAACCATAGACACATGTGGAAATCATCCACAGTCCTTTACAATCATAAAAATATATCAAAATTACAAAAAAAAAGTCCAAAAAGAGTCGAAAAGACAAATGCTACATAATTTTGCAAAGTGGGATTTCACCTTGCTTAAATTCCGCAAGGCAATATTCACTTTTCAAAAAGTCCCCTGTTTTGCATCCTCTCTAGAAAGTTTTTCATGTAGCTTGCCTAATTTCACAAGATTCTTGCAAAAATTTTCCTAAGCTTGAAAAGTCATCTCTTCCTCTATCCAATATTGTAAGTGGCTTGCAAAACCTTAAAACTTTGTGTCGAATGCATCAAATCTTCTTCTTTGGATCCCAACAAGGCTTCATTGCTACCCACATGCATCTTTGAGCTGAAATTATAGCTAAAACTACCTCTAACCACATAACAACTTAAAGGAAAACATTAGCAATGATGGCTAAGGACTACATATGCAAATTAGGTTAAATGGAGATAATTACTGATCCAAAGAAAATAAAATATATGACTTAAGGCCTTAAAACTATTCCTTTTGAGCAATAATAATCTTTCAATAGCTCATGGAAATCAAAACCCTTAGACAATGTTTTTTTGAATTTTTGAGATGTCATTGATTCGTTTGTGCCAAGTAGGTGTTCGGAATCAACAAAATTTATAACCTAGGATTCCTACTACTGACGTAGCAAAGCTACCGCAAAGATAGTGGCTCTAGTGGCCTAAATTACGTGAATGGGTTTTCTTCGTATAAATGATTTATATGATTCAAAAATGGTGAATTTCAATTTGATTTAAGGTTTGATGAAAATAAAGGGATTTTGGTAAAACAAAGGGTGTATGGTGGTTTACAAAGCAAAATAAAATGAAGAAAAATAAGAAAAAGAACTCCTCAAGGTCACACAAGGTTTGAGGTCCTATAACTAAGAGGTCCCCTGTTCATTATTTCTCTTCGCTGGGGGAGATGACATATAGTCATCTCCGAACCGGATCTTCATTTCACTTTAAAAACTAAACCCTAATAATTTCCTGATAGAGCACGACAGCATAAATGTCCCTAAGAAGGAAAACACATCTCAAAACCCTACCCCACAATAACTAATGGGAGACAACTGACCGGGCACCGCGATCTTAATGAAAGTATCCACTGAACCCAAAAAGCTTGCCAAATACACATTAAGGAGGGCATGCTTAAGAGATTTTTAAACCTAAGGTGAAGCAGAACGCAAACATTCATAATCAGATACATGAAAAATGTGAGAACTTGCATTTAATTCATTCATGGTCCCGCATTAAAGAAAACTCACCTCCCTGAATTCATCTTACAAAGAATAAATAGAAGGCAACTACTGAATATCACTGACCTAAATAAGCATCCAATGTAATTCTAAAAGATTGCCAACACTGGTCAATCAAGATGTATCTGGGGAGGATTTAAACCCAGAGTGAAGGATAGGAACATAAATGAAAATAAATGCCTACTTAAAAACAGAGACTGTCGCTACCTCCAAACCGTTGCCCAAAGAGTCTCCTCTTCAAGGAGGAAGAGGTCTAGCCAACCATCCTCTGAGTTGTCATCCTCAGAGGAGTGTTTGGCAACCAAGAAAATTGAAAAGAAAATGAAAGAAAGTGGAAGAAAGGAGGAAGCAGCGGCGAAACTGCCGCCCCTGTCTCTCTATTGCCGAAAGAAGTGATTGATTGTTACAAACCTTGACTCTAGCTTATATACGACTCAAAGCAAGGGAAATTACAAAAAAAACTGAAACTAAAGTTATTACAAGGGTTAATATCGGAAGAAACCAAAAATCAGAGCGCAAAACAACAAAAGCGTGAAATGTGAGAACAGGGCCGCAGATGAATGGCCGAGCCGTGGAACAAGCACAGAGGATGCAAATTTCGTGAATGCCCATTTTTATTCACTTTTTCTCTTCTTTCTAGGATCTGATCTCGCAACGATGAGTTTGACTCGAATTCTTTCTGCGGCTTGGATCGACTCAATAATTTTGCATAATTAGCCTCGCAAAACTCCGCAAAATTTGCCACGATCAAGAAAATAGTAGGGACCTTAATGTGAAAATCGGGTTAATTAGAATGATTAGTACACAAAAAGCACTCGAAACCTGAAATAAACAGGGTTTAAATAGCACTTTTTTGGGCACTAATCAGTCATCAAGCATTAGATTTCTTTCCAATACTAGACCTTAGACAAAGAAATGATGGAAAGGAAAGTGACTTATCAAACATCAATTATTGTTACATTCAATGTGTTTGAAGTTTATAAATGCAATAACTTACTTTTCTCTCCTCCTAACCTTTCCACCTGCACAAAGAAGTGGTGAATATTGGGTATTGATCCATAGTTAACCATGGCAAGTATGGTATATAATTGATGAGTCTTAAACTCATCTATTTTTAATCCATTTTTCTGGCTTATTTTTAGTATATTTGGATATGTTTTAATGCCAAATTATGGATTATTCACCAACTTTGTGTTTTGCAGGTTTTAATTCAAAAAGAAAAAAATTCCAGCAAGAAAGAAGAGAAAATGAGCAATTGCAGCAGTCTCTATCGCGATAGAGTTCTGTGTGTCACGACAAACGTCCAAGCAAATGGCTAAGGAAATCTATCACAACAATATTTCCTATGTCGCAACACAACGGACTGAATATAGAAGAGGACCAATGTCGCAACAAAAGATAGCGTGTCGCAACAGAACATGGGAAGAATGTAACAAGTCAACTGAGACAAAGAAAGATAATGTTGCGACAAGGTTTGTCAACTGGATGCCAACACCAGGAAGAACATGTCGCGACATAAAAGCTCTTGTAGCGACACTAGAAACATGAAGAAAGCAAAAATTCTATCGCGATAAGGTATCTTATGTCGCGACAAGAAATTAAAGAGCAGTACATGGAGAAGACTGCGAAAAATCAACTTATATTGCGACATAATGAAAAATAGAAGGCAGAATCTATGTCGCGAAAGAATTCTCTCCTGTCACGACACTGATTATTGCAACTTGGAAAAGTTTGTTGAGACAGAAAGAATACGCAAAAGAAAGAACTCTGTCGCGACAAGGCAATCTATGTCGCGACACTTAATGAAGGAGTTCTGTTACGGCAAGGTAATGAATGTCATGACACTGAAAGACAAGGTTTCTGGTCTTGACAGAGAAACAAAGTCACGACAAGTGATGCTGACTAAGTGAACTTACCTGGTTAAAACAAAAGAATTCAATGTTGCGACATACTTCAAAGCTAAAGAGATGTTTCTATGTCGCGACAAAGATCTTAAGCTCGCGACACGGAAATAAGCTGAACACAGATAAACAAGGTCACGACAGACTTTTCTATGTCGCGATAGAGATTCCCACACAAGGAAGAGAGGTCTTGTCGAAACATAACAAACTAGGTCGCGACAGAAAACATCTACAACACTAAGAGACTATGTCGCAACATCGAAATGAAGCTGTAATAAGAAATTAGGTTAAGTAGTGACAAGACTTTGTGGCGACAGACTTTCCTAGTCGCGACAAAAATGCTGACAAAACAAAGAAGCATTGTTGCAACAAGAACCAACAGAAATGCTGTCGTGATATAAAAACTAGGTCGTGAAATCAATTTGAAGAAGCTGCACATAAACAATGTCACGAAACAATTGTTAATGTTGCAACATAACTATTCCAGTAATCACACATAAGAATGTCGCGACATACAATGGATAGAATGACAGACCTTGCAGACAGATTGTTAAAGAGCCAAAGAAAGATCTGTCGCGATAGAAGAAACTCTGTCACAACAGAATGAATATGCTGAAAAAAAGAATTCTGTCGCAACAGAGGAAACTTTATCGTGACTTAATCCAAGAAGGATGCACATGGAACAGGTCGCGACAAACTACACCATGCTGCAACAAAGACCTGCAATAAAGAATTAAAATTCTGTCGCAACAACACTTTCAGGTCACGACAATAAATGCAATCTAGGCCAGTATTTTAGGGCTCTATAAATAGAAACAATTTGAGGAAAGCAAGGCAATGACAATGGAAAAACTGTAGAATTCATGAGTTGAGGACTTTTTGTATTATTTTATTTTTATTTTTCTTTTTCTTCGTGAGATTAGATTTAGCGTAGGATTTCAATTTGTTTACCGGACTTGACACGTTGAATTGTTTAGAAGCTCGTTTAATAAATTGTTGAAGATCAATCTGACACGTTTGAATCTAATGAAGTCTAGATAAAAAGCTAGATTCATTCCTTTCAATTGATTACAGTTGCATTGGAAATTTCTTGATCAGTAATTCAGTGTTCATTGTGATTCAGTTTTCGAGAAATACAACTTCTGTTGAGAAAGATATGATGTTAGTTATGATCTTTCCTGCACAATCAGAAAGAGATTTCTTGGATTGAGAATTTTGAGTTTATTTGAATGGTGTTGTTCATGAAGTGAATTGTTTTCAACATTAGTAACTTATACCTAATTAAGGACCGTTGTCTAGCACTGATTTCCAGGAGGCCCTCTGAGTGACACAGAGTTGAAGATTCTTGAGAGCATGGATGCATTACTTAGGGGTATGCTAAACTAATATTGAAGAACTAATGAGCTCTGAAAGATTACTTAGAAGAATCATCAATTTACTCTTGGTTTGAGAATTAGTTGAGAGATTTATCAATTTAATCAATTAGAGATTTCTCCTCGGTCTTGAGGAGTAATCTTGATCCTGTGTTAGCTTAGATCTAATCAAGGAAAGAGAGAACTCTTTAATATCTCAAGGATGAGATATCATTCATCTTGTAGAAATCTTGCAATGGCTTTATCTTGGGTAGCAAGAATTCAGCAATCATAAGAAATGGGTATGAAGTATTGGAAAAGAAACACACCTAGATCTTATCGAGGAAATCTAATTACAAGTAATTGGTTAGACATATGTTTCAGAAATGAACATGACTCTAATCAGTGAAATGTATGGTTAAGAGAGAAATCTAAACTATACTACCTTTGCCTCTTGCTAAATTCGTATCTAATTACGCGATATATAGAACTAGATTATGTTGTAGGAATTGATAATTTACAGCAATGAAACCCAGCTGTCTACTCTGAAGAATAATCGTTCGGGCCGCTTTAGGTTTAGGATTATAAATTTTTCTGTTATTATAGATATAGAAATTTAGTTAGTGGAATTCTTAGTAGGTTACTGAAAATTTTATGGAATGGAAGTTTAAATAGTGTGGAACTTGAGTAGCTGAGGTAGTTGAACTTTGAATTCTCTTTAATCCCTATGGGAATGATATCCGGACTTATAGGTCCACTTTTATTACTTGTACAATCAGGTAATTTGCAAAGATTATGACCAAACTAAATTTTTAATAAAATCATTGACAAAGCCATTTTTATTATGAGCATACAAGTTCTATTTTTGTCAACAAGTTTTTAGTGCCTTTACTAGGGGTTAGGTAATAGTAATTTGGTAACAATAGCAGAAATTTGATCTATACAACTAATATTTGGTCAAAAACAAGTTATTGGCGTCGTTGCCGAGGATTAAAGGAATTTAAAAATCAATATTCCAACAAAAGAAAGAAACGCTAATTTGGACTTTTTTTTTTGTTTACAAAAATTTCATAAAAATAACAAAAATAGTTTTAACAACAGTGGCTGAACAAGCTACTAATATTTTTGGAGCCTAAATAGATATACAATTTTTTATATCACTGACTCCATTTGATCTTAGTATGTTTCTACTTTCAGGAAGAATTTAATGCATAGAAGACCAGAAGCAGATCTGTTGCCTCTAGACACTGAAATTTAGATAACCCTGCAGAATCTGAGAAGAATCACTAGTGCAAAATCCAGAAATATGGAAAATCAGAGAAAAAGACTACAGGCTATTCCAAAAGAAGAAAAAGAAGTAGAGAGACGTCAAAGGCCTAACACCATGGAGGAATTTTGGAGGCCTATTATCCAAGAGGAATACTCTACAGTAAGACAACCTACAATTGAAGCAAACAATTTTGTCGAAACAAAGATTGACACTATGATGCAAAGAACACCTGGGCTTCACTGTCACCCCTCCTCGGGCGATCCCAATGAGCATACAGGAAGATTCATGAGGATGGCTAACACAGTCAAACTGAATGGGGTGAGACCAGAAGTAATCAAGTTGCAACTCTTCCCCTTTTCATTGAAATATGTGGCAGCAACATGGTTTGATTCATTGCCAATGGGATCAGTGAACACTTGGGAAGAATTTGTGGAAGCTTATATGAGCCGCATTTTTTTCCCTCCGCCACCGGCTAAGAGATGATGAGAAATAATCGGTTCTCTGCCAAGGGGAAGATGAGAGCCTCTTATTACACCGGTATGGGAGAGAGATTCAAAAGATTGCTAAAAAGATATCCTATGCATGGAATAAATCTGACCACTCATATGGATATTTCCTATCATGCTATGAATTATGCCTCCAAGGGTATAATTGATGCATCTTACTGTGGAGCTTTCAAAAGAAGAAATGTAGAGGAGGCATGTCAACTGATTCAAGACCTTGTCAAATGTAACTACAAGGCTCCATCCAAGCTCGTGGATAAAGCAGCTGAAGAAGTTGAAAGGAAATGGTCTTATTGGGCTTGATAGAATGACAAATATAGAAGCAAAGTCGGATTTAAATGATTTGAACAAACCGAAACAATGAAAGAAGAATGCACACTGCACATGAAGTAGGAGCAGTAGAAGAAAGAATAAGAAGAAGTGCTGAAGGGCTAGTTGATGAAGAGCCCAACCAAGTTGAGGAGACCAAGTATATGAATGAGCAAAGAAGTCATCACTTCAAGCCTAACCCAAACTTGCCAACACACTATACACCAGCACTAAGGAACCATGAAAGCTTTTCATATGGTGGAGGAGCATAGCAAGGCCCTAAACCTGGACATAATTACTTGCAAGCTTATTCTCAGCCCAGGTTCCAAGAACAACAACAGCAGCAGAGGGACGGTAGAGGACAGTATCAGGGTCAAAAAGGACTCAATCCTTTGAAGATCAGATGCTTCATTTCATGTCAGAAAACAAAAGGATTTTGAATCTACATGAAAAGAAATTTTCTAACCTTGAAAACTTCCAAGCAAATATAGTTGTGTTTCAAACAAACACAAATGCCTCTTTGAAGAATCTGGAGATACAGATAGGGAAACTAGCCCAAACTGTGTAGAAAGAGCCTAAGGATTCATTTCCAAGTGACACTAGAAAGAATCCAAGGGAATGTACGGTAGTAATTCTAAGAAGTGGTAGAGAGCTAGATGAAAGGAGAGGTGAAAAGAGAGACACTAAGGAAGAGAAACAAGCAGAAATAGGAACTATTAAGAAAAAGAAAACAACATAAATGCAGCCTAATCAGCAAGGAAAGAAGGAAGAAGTTAAAGCTTACAATCCTCAAGTTCCATTCCCTCAAAGACTGCAGAAAGCAAAGCTAGAGGAGCAGTTCTCTAGATTCTTAAACATGTTTAAGAAGATAAAGATCAACATTCCTTTCTCAAAGGCATTAACTCAGATGCCTCAGTATGCAAAATTCATGAAAGATATATTGAGCAAAAAGAGGAAGATTACTGAGGAAAGGATAGTGAGCCTAATAGCAACCTGCAGCGCAGTGATTCAGAAGACCTTACCAGAGAAAAGGTAAGATCCAGGCAGCTTCACTATACCTTGCAAAATTAGGGATGTTGATATTGGAAAAGCATTGTGTGATTCTGAAGCTAGCATCAACTTGATGCCTCTATCTGTTGCTCAAAGATTAAGTTTGGGGGAGCTCACTCCCACAGCCATTACCCTGCAGATGGTAGACAGAACATTGGCTTATCCTAAGGGCATCCTTGAAGATGTGTTGATCAAAGTGGGGAAATTTGTCTTTCTAGTGGAATTTGTGGTCATTAATATAGAGGAAGACAACAAGTCCCACTGCTGTTAGGAAGACCATTCTAGCAACAAAAGGCCACCGATTGATGTGAAAAGCGGAACCGACTCTCGTGGTCGAGATGAAGCAAAGGCACTTCACACCTCAATCACAGCTTGAAACAAACTTAACTCGTGAGGCCGATTATAAAATTGTAGAAACAAAAATTCCTATCAGTTCTGAACTGGCCAATGCTTGTAATTTTTAGAATTCAATGAATGAGAATGAGATGAATTTCGGGCGATTCGAAAGTATCTCGTTGAAATTAACTCCAATTTGAAATTAAAAGATTCAGTATTCAGTGTTGGAGAAAACAATGCAGAAAGGTCCAACAGTTATGAAGAAAAAGTTGCAGAAGAAAACAAAAGCTCAGAGGGTTTAATACTCAAGGAATTTCTTGGACATTTAAAGTATGCCTTCTTGCAACAAGAAAAAGGAAAGCCAATTATCATTTCAACTGGATTAACTAGGCTGGAAGAGTAAAAACTGCTGGAGACTCTTAGAAAATATAAAGAGGCAATAGCTTGGTCTCTAGAAGATTTGAAAGGAATCAGTCCCTCAATCTGTATGCACAAGATCCTGTTGGAGGAGAATGCTAGAACTTCTGTAGAACATCAGAGGAGGCTGAATCCAATAATGAAAGAAGTAGTCAGAAAATAAGTGCTGAAAGGGCTAAATGTAGGCTTTATATGTAATCTTTATAGTTTTGGGGAGCCCAAGACATGTGGTTCCAAAGAAAGGAGGATTTAGTGTGATCAGAAATGAGAAGAATGAATTGATTCCTACAAGAACTGTGACAGGATGGAGAGTGTGTATAGACTACAGGAAACTTAACACTGCTACCAAAAAGGACCATTACCCTCTACATTTCATTAACCAAATGTTGGACAGGTTAGCAAGGCACTCCCATTACTGTTTTCTTGATGGATATTCTGGTTATAACCAGATTGCAATAGCCCCAGAGGATAAGGAGAAATCAACATTTACATGTCCTTATGACACCTTTGCTTTTAGAAGGATGCCATTTGGATTATGTAATGCTCCTGCCATCTTTGAAAGATGTATGATGTCTATATTTTCTAACTTGGTGGAAGAGATTATGGAAATATTCATGGATGACTTCTCAGTATATGGATCCCGTTTTGATGATTGTTTGAGAAACTTAGCAACAGTACTTCAGATGTGCTAAGCCAAGAATCTAGCTTTAAATTAGGGAAAATGGTATTTTATGGTAACTAAAGGTATTGTTTTGGGGCACAAGATTTCTGCTGATGGATTGGAAGTAGACCAAGCAAAGATTGATGTTATAAAAACTCTCAAGCCACCTACAACAGTGAAGGGAATAAGAAGCTTCTTGGGACATGCTAGATTTTACAGAAGGTTCATAAAAGATTTTTCAAAATCTCCGCACTATCAGGTAGATCAGTTAGAAAAGATGCAAAATTTGATTTTGATGAATCATGCAAATTTGCTTTGAGGAAATCAAATCCATATTAGTATCAGCTCCCATTATGTTGACACCATACTGGAACAATGAGTTTGAAATTATGTGTGATGCTAGTGATTATGCGATGGGAGTTGTATTGGGATAGAGAACTGAAAAAATATTCAAGGCCATATACTATGCTAGCAAAACATTCAATGAGGCACAAGAGAACTACTCCACCACAGAGAAGGAGATGTTGGCAATGATATTTGCTTGTGAATCAGGCCTTATATATTGGGGTCCCATGTTGTAATACACATTGATCATGTTGCAATTAAATATCTAATTTACAAAGAAAGACGCTGCCAAGACTCCGATCGACGGGTGCTACCGCCGCAGAGCTTGATCTTGAGATCGATCAAGAATGCAAGGTAGTACAATGTGGAGAAGGATCACTTGTTCAGACCAAAGAAAATTGCCGAACATAAAAGGGGAACATAAATAAGTGCACTTTTCCCATGAGCAATTTATTAATGTTATCAGTACAAATGCCTTGGTATGCAGATATTGTGAATTATTTAGCTTGTGGAGTCATGCCATTTGAATTTAGCTACCAACAGAGGAGGAAATTGAGAACTGATTGTAGATTGTATATATGGGATGACCCACTACTGTATAGAAGAGGAGCAAATATGATCATAGGGAGATGTGTCCCAGAAACAGAACAAGGTGGTATTATGGAGAAATGTCATGCATCACCATATGGAGGACACTTTGTAGGAGACAAGACAGCCCAGAAAATTCTCCAATCAGGATTTTATTGGCCTACTCTATTCGAGGATTGTTTTGAATAGGTAAAACATTGTGATGCCTGTCAGAGAATTGGAAACATAAGTAGAAGAAATGAAATGCCTCTGTAAGGAATTCTTGTGGTGCAGATATTTGATGCATGGGGAATAGACTTTATGGGACCTTTCACATCATCATTTGGCAATATGTACATTCTCCTAGCTGTGGATTATGTATCCAAATGGGTGAAAGCAACAGCTTGTCCCAGAAATGATGCCATCACAGTAGTTAGGTCTATATAAAGAAACATTTTGAATAGATTTGGTTCACCTGCAACAACGATCATGATTTAGGAATCCATTTGCAAATGCAAAGCTTTGCAAAAACTCATGAGTAGGCACAGAATCAAAAATCTAATGGGATTGGCTTATCACCCTCAATCAAATGGACAAGCTGAAATTTCCAATAGTGAGATCAAGAAAATTCTGGAGAAAACAGTTAATGTAAGCAGGAAAGACTAGTCTATAAAACTGGACGATGCACTGTGGGCTTATAGAATTGCTTACAAGACTCCCATTGGAATGTCCCCATACATAATTTTATATGGAAAACCTTGTCATCTCCCCTTAGAACTGGAATACAAAGCTATGTGGGCCATCGTGAAATTGAATTGTGACTTTCAAGCTGCAAAGGAAAAGAGTCTACTCCAAATGAATGAACTGGAAGAGCTGAGAAATGAAGCTTATTACAGTGCCAGAATCTACAAAGAAAAGACCAAGAGGTGGCATGATCAAAAGATCTTAAGGAGTGAATTTAAGGCAGGAGAACAAGTTCTCTTATACAACTCCAGGCTAAAGTTATTTCCAGGAAAACTAAAGTTAAGATGGAGTGGTCCATACATAGTAGTAGTAAGTACACCCTTTGGAGCAGTAACATTGAAGGCAAAATTTGGAGGTGAATTCAAAGTAAACGGTCAGAGACTAAAGCATTATCTTGGAGGAAGCATGAAGGAGGCAGATCCAGATTTGAAAAGGGATAAGAAAATTACTCAAACTAAAGACACTCTGCAGCTTGTGTCTAGCTAAGGACATTAAACTGAGCAGCTTCTTAGGAGACAACCCAAACATACTCTTTATTTTTGTTAACTTTGATTGATGTTGATTACTTTTATTATTTTGAAGTTTATTATTTTGATTTGGTTAGAAGTTTTATTAGGAAATTTGATTATTTGCTAAAATGTTTTTGATTTTGGACAGGAAAGATGAACTGGAATCAGAAGTTATTATAAAGCATACTGCCTCAAACTAAAATGTGTAGAAATTAGCTACAAGGGGGGGTAATTCTGTTTCCCTAAATTTGTTTTAGATAATAATGCATAGTTGAGGTTTGAGAAATTTGATGATTTTAGAGCCTAATTAATTAGACAACTTTCAAGTGCTAAGTGCTTAAATTATTTCATAGAGTATTTTGATGTCAATGATTGTTTTTCATAATTGAATTGAAAAATTATGTTGCTATATATGTTTTCACAAGCTGAATTGCATAATTGGACTGAATGGTGGGTGAGTAACTGAATTGGAAGGTAGTTTAAACCTATAGACATTTGAGAAATCAAATCTTTGTCGCGACACTTGGAAATTAGGTTGCGACATCAGTTACTGCAACAAGATTAAAATCTTGTCGTGACCCTGATTTGCATGTTACAACAAACTTTTAGGCACAATGCTGAAAAAGAATGTCGCAACATACTTTCTTTATGTCGCAACATAAATAATTTTTGGACTCAATTTGAAAAAGCAATTTTATGTCCCGACACAAGGTTAGAATGTTGTGACATAATCTCAAATTGAATGACTGAAAAGAATGTCGCGACACAAGGTTAGAATGTCGCGACCCACCTTTCTGTCTACAGAGCAGATTTCTGTCGCGACAAGATTTTCTTATCGTAATAGGATTTTAACCTGTAGATAACCCTTAAGTTTGTCACGACATGAATGTGAGATAATAAAGGGCTGGGTGCAAAAATTTTAATTTGAAGAGCCACAAGATAAAATCCACAATTAAGTATAAAGGTTATAGTTGTGACTCAATCATACGGTCAAAACATGATAAACAATCATTTATCAACATTAACTGAAGAGTGTTTCAAACCTGAAGGCCACCTCCTTCCACTCATTTCTCACACTCATTCTTACCTCACCTAACTTTTACTCTCCTCTCAAATCTCAAAACCCTAGAATTCAAAGACCCTAAAACCCCAAACTCGCATCTCATCCATGGCGTAATCCCAAAACTTGGTCCCAACTTGATAGACATGGCAAAATACGCATGAGAAGCTGGAGGCATCTAGAACTGTATTTAAACAACCTTAAAGCAGAACCATAAGGGCAAGAAGAGGAACAAAACCCAGCTTAGAAGGGAAGAAAGCAGAAAAGAGCTGAACAAAGTAGAGCTAAGCAAGCTGAAGAGTCTGAAGACAATAAAGTGTTCATTTCAGATGAAGCCTACTCCTTCTAGGAAAAGAATCTGAGTTACAAAGGGTTTATAGGAGAAAGGGGTTTTGGCAAGTTCGTCTTGCCCTTTCCTGAGATAATAGAAAATAGAGGCTAGAGCTTGTTCTATAAGCACAAACCATGGGTTTACTGCAATCGTCAGGGAGTTCTATGCCAACATGATAGATATGAAGGAAGACTCAGTATTCATCAAAGGAATGTGGGTCCCCATGGGCCATGAAAGGATCAATAAGGTGCTCCAAATCAAAGATCCCAAGAATGGATTTAAGTACAAGAAACTACTTAAAGAGCCCAACCATGAGAAGATCGTAGATTTCTTGACGGCCGAAAAGGGTAAATGAGCTCAACAAAGAAGAATCCCCACAAATCAATCAATAAAGGCTCCCTAACAGAAGAAGCTATGGTGTGGTTTTATTTCATTGCTTCCATCATCATACCCACCAAGCATCTAAGCACGATCAAGGAGCAGGAAGCCATCATCTTGTATGAATTGATGAAGGGATACAAGTTTGATGTAGGGAAGATAATTGAGTCATCTATTAGGAGCTTCAAGAAAAATGTAAAAAATGGACTAATCCCATCCAAAGACTGATTACTTCCTGGGCCTCAGATTTTGGCCGAGTTCATGGGTATGTAAGCGCAGAAGAACCTCGCCCCTAAGGTTTCTCCTTTGACATTAACAGGGGTGCTTAAGGGCCCAAAGAACAAAAAGAGAAAGGAAATGGAGATTGTGGAAGTGGCAGAGTAGCCTGATGAAGAAGAAAATGAACGATTAGGGATGGGACAAATCCCAGAGGAGGGTCAATTGCCAGTTGAGGAAGAGATGCAAAACAAAAGAAGCTCATTCATTCATTCAACTCCTGATGTAAGGGAAAAATTTTCTGAACTAACAGAGTGCTCCAGGAGCAATCAAGGAAATGCTGAAATTATGGATATGCTAGTGTCAATGAAGAAGGAAATGAAGGAGAGAGATAAAAGGTGGGAGCAATAGCAGAAGATCAAAGAGGAATTTCTAGAGGATGATTTCAGAAGAAGAGAACAACAATGGGAACGAATGCTCAAACAAAGAGATGAGAAATGGAAAGAGGAAATAGAAATGAGAGAAAGAGCACTAATGCAAAGGCTAGAGTCAAAAGTAAATATCTTCTACAATGAACAACTAAAAAGGGATGAAGATGTGCTGACCTTTTTAGAAAAGAGAGAGGAGAAGATGGAAGCCAACATGCTATAAAAGGCAGAAGGGTTCAACTATCTTTACAAAGAAAAATTCAAGGAATTTGGAAAGATCATAGAGTAGAGAAAGAAGGAGCTAGAGATGGATACTAACTACAGACATAAATTGTGGAATGATAGTCTAGATCAAGTGAATTCAAATTTAGTGAACATGCACAATGTGATCACTGAACTTGAAGGATCTGTAAACAATCTGGCTCATAGACAAGATCAATTAGTCACCCTAGTAGAGTATACAAATGAGTACTGCCTCTTTCAGAGAGAAGAACCACCAGCAAAAGAAAAGCCAGACATCTCCATTCCCAAGTTCCTTCCATCTTTAGCTACCTTTAACCTCCAAACCTGAAAACTTCCAAATCCTACAAAAGAAGAAGATAAACCCTTGTATTATGTTTTCTTTCCAAACTAAATATGTAATCATTCCTCATCCTCTCTGTATTCAAATTTCACAAATCATTCCTCTGAATAAAATAAATATTTTTGCAAAAATATTGTGTTCATTTGTGTTTTTGATTGTTTGTTGTGTTTCGATTAATTTTCTTTACTTCATGATTGCCATTTACTTAGTTGAATAAAGAGAAAACCAACTACTTGGATTTAATTGTTCAATCGTTTAAATATGTTTGCTGAAATGACTTGATTACACCAGGTTGTGTTATCTTGTTGTGAGTCGAATGCATGATCAAAATAAAACATTTTTACTTGATTAAAAACAACACAATAGCAAATTTCAAAGCCAAACAACCTAATCGGAGTAGATGATTGTGGTAGGCTAATCCCCAATTGAAAGGGAAGTTGCAGTTTAGCCAGAATGAAGTTGAATGATCAGATTTAGGAAGATGTACTCGATAGGAAACACAAATAAGGCTTTTGAGACTATTGTGTAAACAGTAAGGTCAGTGAAAATCCTCAAAAACAATGTACATGGTCAAAGCGAGTCCTTAACAAATTGTGAAAGATTAAGGACATCTTATGGGTTCTATTCACAAATAACAATAAATGTCCTAGAACTTGTTGGGATAATTAGTCAAGGCTAAATCCTAGGCAATACTACTAACAGTAAGTGATATAGGCCATCATTGGAAGTTTGAGCCTTTCAAGCCTACCCTCATAATATGCACAAGCATACACTCTAGTTCCAAAGTTGAGCCAAATGCCTAATTTCTTCATTGAACCAACAATTAGAAACCTAAAACCCTTTCTTTATTCTGATCCTATAGTAAAGAACCCTTTATTACCCAGATTTCAGAAAAAGAACCTCAAAATGCAAAAAATGACAAGATTGGGGGAATGTTATTTTGATTTGAAGGAAAAAAAAACAAGAATGAAGGATGGAAAAAGAAAAGAACAAATGAAGGAAAGGAAAGAATGCAAAGAAGAAGCCAAAGATTGTAAATTGTCAAATTGGAATAAGTTTTGTCTTGTGGCCTTCCTCTCTTGAATAATTAAGTTCATAGGGATGTTTCAACACCTAGTACCCCTAATGCAAACTAGTATGGGAGCTGCTAACCCAAAGTTCTCTAAGAGTGGTAGAAAGCCTAAAAAGACAAAACATTGCACTATTCCTAAAAATCTTTGACAAGTGAAAAGAAAAGCAAAAAGGGCTTCTTGGCCCAAAGGACTCCGCTTGATAAGAATGACAGTGGCAAATAAAATTACCAAGATGAGAGTATGCAGTATGATACATCAAGATCAAGTTTGGGGGAGAAAATTTTATTTTCTAAACAATAGTAGGAAAGAAAGGGATGAAAGATAGAGACAAAGATGCAAAAAGTGAAGATTGGAATCTGGGTAATTTTTAGCCTAAATTCTCCAATTATCCACCTAATTACCTAAGCCAAACTTTACAAGCCTAAAAGACCTAATTGATCTTGAAGGTTGTATTTGCCTACATTAGCGTGGGAGAGATTAATATGAAAAAACAAGCATAAGGGACTTTAAAATGATATACACAATCCGTGTCAGCCCTAGAAGATTAGGTGATTTGCCAAGGAGAAAGGAAAGAAGACCATCACACACCTCGCGCATCGTATTAATTACTAAATTGTTTACATTTCAAAAAATCATTAGTTTGTTTCGTGACAATAATTGAAAATTTTTCCTAAGTCTAAATTGAAAACTAAATTTGAAACCATGCTGCAACTAGCTAGTTTCAATTCAAGAAGCTGATTAAAAAAGGATTACAGTAGAAAGCAGAAAAATGTCCCTAAAAATAAAGCTAAATTGTTTGAGGACAAACAAAATTTTCTTTCTTTGCTTGGGTACGCAAAACTTTAAGTTTGGGGGAATTTGATGAGTCTTAAACTCATCTATTTTTAATCCATTTTTCTAGATTATTTTTAGTATATTTGGACCTGTTTTAATGCCAAATTATGGATTATTCACCAACTTTGTGTTTTACAGGTTTTAATTCAAAAAGGAAAAAATTCCAGTAAGAAATATGAGAAAAATAGCAATTGCAGTAGTCTTTGTCACGATAGAGTTTTGTGTGTCGCGACAAATGTCCAAGCAAATGGCTAAGGAAATCTGTCACGATAATATTTCCTATGTCGTCAAACAAAGGACTGAATATAGAAGAGGAGCTATGTCGTGACAAAAGACAGCGTGTCGTGACAGAACATGGGAAGAATGTAACTAGTTAGCTGAGACAAAGAAAGATAATGTTGCGACAAGGTTTGTCAGTTGGATGCCAACACCAGGAAGAATATGTCGCGACATAAAAGCTCTTATCGCGACACTGGAAACATGAAGAAAGCAGAAATTCTATCCCGACAAGGTATCTTATGTCGTGACAAGAAATTAAAGAGCAGTATAGAAAGAATACTGCGACATATCAGTTTATGTTGCGACATAATGAAAAATATAAGGCAAAATCTATGTCGCGACAAAATTCTCTCCCGTCATGACACCGACATTGCACTTCTGGAAAAGCCCGCCGGCACAGAAGAATACGCATAGCAAAGAACTCGCCACGACAGCAATCTATGTCGCGATATCAATGAAGAAGTTCTCGCTGCGACAAGGTAATGAATGTTGGCGAACAAAGACAAGGTTTCGGGTCTTGACAGAACAAAGTCATGGCTGCGATGTCACCGAAAGTGAACATACTTGGTTGCAACAAAAGAATTCAATGTTGTGAAGGCAATCTATGTCGTGACATTGAATGAAGAAGTTCTGTCAGCGATAAGGTACGAATGTCGCGATTAATCGAAAGACAAGGTTTCGGGTCTCGACAGAACAAAGTCACACAAGTGATGCTGGATCGAGGAACTTACCTGGTTGCAACAAAAGAATTCAATGTTGCGACATACTTCAAAGCTGAAGAGATATTTCTATGTCGCGACAGAGATCTTAAGGTCACAACACGGAAATAAGCTAAACACAGATAAACAAGGTCGCGACAGACTTTTCTATGTCGCGACAGAGATTCCCACACAAGGAAGAGAGGTCTTATCACAACATAACAAACTGGGTTGCGACAGAAAACATCTACTACACCAAGAGACTATGTCACAACATCGAAATGAAGCTGCAAGAAGAAATTAGGTTAAGTGGCAACAAGACTCTGTCGCCACGGACTTTTCTGGTCGCAACAGAAATGCTAACAAAACAAAGAAGCATTGTTGCAACAAGAACCAACAAAAATGCTTTCGCGATATAAAAACTGGGTCGCAACATCAATTTGAAGAAGCTGCACAAAAACAATGTCACGACACAATTGTTAATGTCGCAACATAACTATTCCAGTAATCACACATAAGAATGTCACGACATAGAATGGATAGAACGACATACCTTACAGACAAATTATTAAAGAGCTAAAGAAAGATCTGCCGCGACAGAGGAAACTTTGTCGTGACAGAATGAATATGCTGAAGAAAAGAATTATGTTGCGACAAAGGAAACTCTGTCGTGACTTAATCCAAGAAGGATGCACAGGGAACAAGTCGCAATAAACTACACCATGCTACAACAAAGACCTTCAATAAATAATTAAAACTCAAGGTAACAACACTTTCAGTCACGACAGAATGCAATCCGGGCTGTAATTTAGATCCACAAGGTGTACCGAATTTAAGGCCCAAACTTTTGGGGATCTATAAATAGAAACAATTTAAGGAAAGCGAGGCAGTCGGTTGGCGGAAAAACCAGAGCATCTAAGGAGTTGAGGACTCTTTTGTATTATATTTTTCTTTTATTTTCTTTTATTTTTCTTTTCTTCGTAGATTAGATTTAGCTTAGGATTTCAATTTGTTTATTGGACTTGAAACAATGAATTGTTTAGAAGTTTCGAAGTTAAGCTAAATTGTTGAAGATCAATTCCGATTACTGTTTGAATCTAATGAAGTCTAGATAAAAGCTAGATTCATTTATTTCAGTTGATTATAGTTGCATTGGAAATTTCATGATCAGTAATTCAGTGTTCACTGTGATTCAGTTTTCGAGAAATACAACTCTCGCTGGGAAAGATATAATGTTAGTTATGGTCTTTCCTGCAAAATTTGAAAGAGATTTCTTAGATTGTGAATTTTGAATTTATTTGAATGGTGTTGTTCATGAAGTGAATTGTTCCCAACATTAGTAACTTATACCCAATTAAGGACCATTGTCTGGTTCTAATTTTTAAGAGGCCCTCTAAGTGACACAGAGTTAGAGATTCCTAAGATCATGGATGCATTACTTAGGGGTATGCTAGACTAATATTGAAGAACTAATGAGCTCTAAAAGATTGCTTAGATAAATCATTAATTTACTCTTGGTTTGAGAATTAGTTGAGAGATCTATCAATTTAATCAATTAGAGATTTATCCTTGGTCTTGAGGAGTAATCTTGATCCTGTGTTAGCTTAGATCTAATCAAGGAAAGAGAGAACTCTTTAAGATCTCAAGGATGAGACATCATTCGTCTTGTAGAAATCTGGCAATGGCTCTGTCTTGGGTAGCAAGAATTCTACAGTCATAAGAAATGGGTATAAAGTATTGGAAAATAAAAATACCCAGATCTTATAGAGGAAATTTGATTACAAATAATTGGTTAGACACATGTTTTAGAAATGAACATGACTCTGTAATCAATGAAATGTATGGTTAAGGGAGAAATCTAAACTATACTACCTTGCCTCTTGACAAATTCAAAATCCAATTCATGATAGATAGAATTAGATTATGTTGCAGGAATTGATAATTTCACAGCAATGAAATCTCAGTGTCTACTTCCAGAAATAATCTGGTTCAGTCCAGTTTAGGTTTAGGATTTTAAATTTTTCTGTTATTATAGATATAGAAATTTAGTTAGTGGAATTCTTAGTAGTTTACTGAAAATTTTATGGAATGTGGAAGTTCAAATAGTGTGGAACTCGAGTAGTCAGTAGTTGAACTTTGAATCTCTTAATCTCTATGGGAACGATATCTCGCACTTATAGGTTCACTTTTATTGCTTCAGACGACTCGTGCACTCAAAGATTATGACCAAACTAAATTTTTAATAAAAGCATTGACAAAGGCATTTTTATTATGAGCATACAAGTTCTATTTTGGTGAACAAGTTTTTGATGCCTTTACTGGGGGTTAGGTAATAGCCCTTTGGTAACAGTAGCAGAAATTTGATCTATACAACTACTATTTGGTCAAAAACAATAATATAGTCTCGGCAATAAAACATATAACACTAATCTTAATCCATATTTGAACTAATAAAAGAAAATTTATATACACCATATAAGGGGCCAATTAGGGTTTCTTGATCCTTTAAGTATTCAACTTGTCGCTCTTTGTAATCGGTGATTAAACTAATCTTAGTTTCCTATGTTAGTTAAAAATTAAACTACTAGCTATATGGATCATTTCAGGGAAAGGGATAAGGCCTAGGGTTTTCTAGATCTTTCAAGGAAAAAGTAAGGCCAGTTTCGAGATCCTATAAAAACATGACTTTTCCATATTCTAAACTAGTATTTCACTCCAATAAAAGATCCAGTAAACAACGCATGACATTCCCTTTGTTTGGTACTTTAGATCCAAAGCCATAATCTCTATCATATGTGACAAAAGAAAATAAGAAATAGGTACAGGACAAAGCAAACTTTAAACTTACACTTCAAACATACCTGCCCTTTATTACTCTATGACCAAAAATAAGAATTCTACGTCACTAGAATTATAAAAAAGATAAATATGCAAATAAATTCTAAAAAAGATAAATATGCAAATAAATTAAATAGTTATCCACTGAGGATTAATATGGTAAATTACTTATCCAATCAACAATTATCATCATTTTCATGATCGTCTTCATCATTGTTGTCACATTTTCCCATGTGCAAATTAGCTGCAAGTATACGGATCGTGCAAGTAATAAAGTGGACTCAATAAGTCCAGATATCGAACCTACGATGACTAAGGTATTGATTACCAATCTAATTTAAACCTAAATTTGGTTAGATGATCTAAATGGATGATTTGTAGAATTACTAAACTAATTATCACGTGACTTAACTATTATGAGAGAAATATAGTGTTTCCAATTTCACCTAAGTTAATCCTAATGGCTAGGGCTTGCTAGAATCCTAGGGCATCAAAATTGTATATTGAAGGTAGATTAATCCTCTTTAATTGTTAATCTCTCTTGAGCATCAACAACCTATTCACAAGATTAGGTTATCACATCTCATTCTCAGACCCCGAATCTATATATATAATTAAGCTTGGTTAATCCCTAGACCATGTGTGAGTCATTGGTATCTCTATCTTATGATCGTTACACGATACTCCATTCCTGATCCCATCACTCCATCTCTTCTCAGTCTCATGTTGTTAATAAATCATGCAGATAGTGGCCAATTGCCCACAAGCATTATGAACATAATGAAATACTCAATATATAAATCAAAATTGTGCTTAAAGATTACAAACAAAACCCTAAACCATTGTTCATAACTTGGCTGCAATGTAGCCTTAGAAAATAAAACTAGGACATGACTACACTAAGAACAATCCAAAAACTAAAAGAAAACATGGGAAAAGAAGAGAAACGGTTGGTGCAAGTTGTAAAATGGACTCTAGGAGTCCGAATATCGATCCCACAGGGAAGGCGTAGGACGCCTAATTGACCAAGCACTAGACTAATCAAGTCTTTTATTATTTAAGCTATCTAATTCGAGAGATGGTTGTATTAATTAAACTAAACTAGTAATCAAAAGAATTGAATTCGGAGTGAAACCAATGAGAGCTAAGTTGAACACATGATTTAACCTAATGAAATATGATACTAGGGTCGATTGATGGTCCCTAATGCATTTATTTCCTTTTTAAGCCTCAAGTTGTGGTTTATTAGTGTATACACTTGAAGGGTGAAGGCGTGGAGCTTCAAATAACGCATGTTAACTCTACTTTCTCACTGCTCATTCCGTAGTCACTTCCCATTCCTTGTAAGGCATGAGGAGCAATATTAAATAAATCCCTTCTAGATCTGTTATCAATCACCTCCCGATCCTTACGATAAAAGCCATAGACTATGTAGAGAACCAATCACCCCCTAGTCCTTAAGTCTCTACACAATCCTGCTTGAAGATCCAATTAATCTTGCACTCTCAATTAATTAACCCTAGGGCCTAATTCAATTCACATAAACTGAATTAAGCATCGAACCAAATGCAAGCGCATAAGCATATAAAAAAATAAACCATGGCTTCAATAAGGATTAAGGAAAATAACACATTAGGTTCTAATTAATCTTCCCTAGCTGAAAGATTTAGCTATCCATGATAATAAAAAACTAACGAATGTGTCTTTCAAAATAAACATAGTTCAAAGAAGAAAGAGATGAAGATAAAACAATTTTTTGTTTGCAAGTTTAGGCTTCAAACTCCTCTTCAACGATGGACTTGATCCTCCCCTTGGGTAGATCTCGCGTTCTCCTCACTTTCTCTGTGTCTTTCTCTGCAAATCTCAAACTCTTCTATCACCCTTCGTCTTAGGCCTCCTCTCCTTTTATAAATCAATATTAAGGCTCGAAAAATAAGAAGTTCTGGGCTATGGGCCGTCAGTGACGTCGTGACGTGGGTGAGCCATGTTGCAACGTGAAAATGAAGTTGGTGCTATGTGTCTCGGCCACGTCACAATGTGGGTTGTTGTTGTCTAGAAATTGGCTTTTATCACGTCACGACTTGATGGGCAACGTTGCAACATGGGCTTTTTCTCTTTAAAGTTGGTCTTTATCACATCATGACGTGCGAGCGACGTCACAATGTGAGCTGCAAGCTAGAAAACGCCTTCTCTATCACGTTGTGAGCATGCATTGCTGAACTTCCACTTTTTGGTGCTTCTTGCTCTGTTTTGATTCCCAAGTTGCCCACTTGGTTCCAAAGTTGCCCTAAACCATAAAATGAGCGAAACAAGCATTAAAACCTTCAAAATAATACTAATAATATGTTATTGATAAGAGATTAATGACATATAAACCAATACAAAAAACACCTATCAAATACCCCCAAACTTGAAGGTTTGGTTGTCCTTAAGCAAAGAAAGGAAAAATATCTAAAAGAAAGACACAAACACTAACAGATGAGTAAAAGATTGGTGCTTCAAACTAATTTGAGAGAAGCCATTGAAGATGTTCTAACAAACATATTAGTCATGTTGAGATCTCAAAACATTTATTATTTCTAAAGGACGAGACATCAAAGTGGTATGGTGATCAGGGCGAGCTCACCCCCAAATCCTCTATAGACCTTTCCAAGAGGAATTCAATGGAAATAATGTCTTAGATCTCCCTTATATGCAAAGGTTCCAATGCACCCCTCTACCAAACTCAACTCACTCTTTTGATGAACCACAACTAAAATAGGATGAGAACTCACATTTTATTCAAAAACTAAAACTAACCAGTAGGATGCAATGCTAAGGAGTTTTTGAAGAGTGTCCATGTAGCTGGTGATTAGTGCCCAAAAAGTGCTATTTTGAACCCTATTTATTATAGGTTTTGAGTGCTTTTTGTGTACTAATCATGCTAATTAACCCGATTTGCACATTAAGGTCCCTACTATTTTATGGGACGTGATTTTCAGGGAAAATTTTGCGCTGCGATCTAATTATGCCGAAATTGTCGAGTCGATCCAAGCACGAAGAATTCTAGTCAAACCTGGCATTTCAAATCAAAGATCAGAAGGAAAGAAAGGCAAATGTGAAGAAAACACCACTACGTGAAAGCCCACGAAAGACTGCATACGCCCAAAGACTGCGGCATCCCGGCAGCCCCTCGTTTCCCCGCGCATTTCACGCACTTTTTGTTTTTGCTACAATTTTTGGTTTTTCTCCTTTCTACCCTTGTTTTATCCACTTATGTTTGGATTGGATTGTATTTCACTTGGTTTGTAAGGCTACATAAGCCATTTTGATACACTGTTGAAGAGACGGATTTTTTGCTGTAAATAAAATTAGGGTTCCAGTTCTCCCGTTTTTGCTTTTCTCTCATTTTCTCTCCCTTTCTCGGCTACCAAACACTCCTCTGAGGATGACAACTCAGAGGATGGTTGGCTAGGCCTCTTCCTCCTTGAAGAGGACGGCTACTGGGCAACGGTTTGGAGGTAAGTTTTCATGCCCTCTCATTTATCACACTGCATTTATGAGCATTTAAGCTCCCTGCATCTCACTCTAGGTTGAAACCTCCTAGATCCAGCCTAGCCAATGTGTATTTGGCAAGCTTTGTGGTTACAATGGATGCTTAATCTAGATCCACCGCTACCCACTTAATTGCCTCTTATTAGCTGTCGAGGTTGCCTTTTGAGGCCATATATACACCGTTGGGACTCAATGCTCAACGACGCCATATCTTACGTAGGAACTGTCCTTATGTTTTTCAGGCAAGCATTTATTCCCTTTTACCGTTTCTGTATTTCACTTTTTAGGTTTGAATCACTGTGATGTACCCTGAGTGGCTAGTACTTGGCAAGCTTCCAAGGTTCAATGGATGCTTACTATTAGATCCACTGATGCCCATTTAGTTGTCATTTATGAGCTCCTTCAGGTTAGATCCAGTGAGGGTTTTAACTGTTTTGAAACATTAAGGGGTAATAAATGCTATACATTAGAAGAAATAATTTTAGGGTTTGCCTAATGCTAATGAAGAGCCGCTGGGAAATGACTATATGTCATCCTCCCCAACGCGAGGAAAAAGACCCAAGGACATGTTGAATGCCTTCGAACCCTAAACCAGTGGCCCGAGACTTCAAGAAGTTCTATTTTACATTTTATTTTATTTAAATTTCAGTTTTCCAACCATCAACTCCCCTGTTTTTACCAAGCCTTAAAATCCAAATTTAATTCACCATTTTTGACTTCACTCAAATCATTTGTACGAAGAAACCCATCCTCAGAGCCCGACCTAGACCACTATACCGCAAAGAGGCTTAACTACGACAAAGAGGGAGGAACTTAGATATAAATTTGTTGATTCCGATCACCTCATCGTGGCACGAATCAGCTGGGATCCATTGGTCACTCTCCACCAATTTAAGTTCCCCTCGAACTTCAACCCAAAAATCCCAACTGAAAACCTAAGCACCTACTTGTGAACTCAACCCATCTTCTATTCCATGTAACGAGTAGTGAAGTCAATGACTCCTAGTCAGTTGCCTTAAGGCATTAGGCTTTGAAAGGCCCCTTAGTCTGTGCTCGGTATTCCAATTGGGCCAACTCACTTTATTTATTTCTCATTTCCTTTTATTTTTCTTTTCGCATTCTTTTTTTTTTTCATATGTAGGGCACACTGGCCCTATTTTAAAGGTGTCCCATTCTATAAAAGACAAGCTATCTCAAGCAAGTGGGATTCAAGAAGAAAAGGCCATAACCAGGGCATGCATAGGAGATCTAGTGTGTGTATGTGTGTGTGATTATGAGTTCAAAAAGGAAATAGTTTCTTGAGAGACAAGGGGGCTATTCAAGCCAAGTCTCCCACAACCACTAGATTTCTCAAGTCCTAGATCAAATAAATGCCATGGTATCTCAATTCTAACAATCAAATTAAGCACACGATCAATGCAATCTCAAAACTATTCACTTGACACCAAGTTCGATCTACTCATATGGACACCAAAAAGCAACACACAAAAGAAAGAAAAAGAAAAACACATTCATACAAACATAGTTCAACCTATGGAATCGAATTCCTTTTTCAACAGCAATTAACAACCTCCTCCCTCCCACCCACCCCCTCAAAAAAAAAAAAAAAAAACTTAAACATAGCATTGTCCTCAATGAATAGAATATGAAGAGTAGGAATATAGGACTCCCCTAACTAATCAAGTGTGGTCAATGGGTCAATTTGAGGTGGGTCTTGATGAAACTCCCCTAATATGAATCAGCTTCAATGCTCGGAAACTAAAGGAAATTGCTATGGTGTGCCAAAGAGTGCGAATGTAAGCACCCCTTTCCAGTCCAAACCGGATTCGGAGGCACTAGCCGAATTCGTTTATCAAACATATTTCATTTAGACATTTAAAACCCCCTTTTTTTTTCTTTTTTTTTTTCAAAATCATAAGCGCTTTCAATCGCTTCGATAGCCAATACAATTTTACATTTTAACTAAAATATTTACAATGAAGGCGCCCATGCCCATTCAAAATAATATACAAAATCGCTTCGCAGTTTAACTCTTTTGATCACAAAACAATTGTTCAAAAATATGATGGATATGACGGAGTATACTTTTACTCAAGCTTCATGACTCGCTCCGTCCCAATCGTTAATCACTCGATACATGTACATTGGTAAAAACAATACGCTAAGCATTTTCATGCTTAGTGGTTCTATGAAAATTCTCTCTTCATTTCATTTTAAATCGAAACATGCAATATTTATAAAACAATCATTTTGTGCAATTATCAATGACCAATGCAGTACAATACGTATCTATATATATATTTTTCAATAAATCAATTACAATTCATTGGTCATCTCAAGCTATGCATTTTCATATGCACTAAATCATTCAAATCACAAATTGTGCACTTTTTAATCTCATTATCATTTTGCATTTTTAGCCCTTATCGAATTTAACCTACGATTTCGATGGACAAGATAACGAATCACCCAAGATCCCGCTGGGATGGTAGCCGGTATATATACTTATTCCATCCTATTGGGATGCGTGCTGGTATATATATATATATATATATATATATATATATATATATACGTACTTACATGATATCAGCCATACTATCCCGATGGGCTATGGATCGATATGCCACAATAGTACGTTTGTTCAACTCTTATTGGTAAACCAATTTATCCTTAACTTGAATTTAACAGTTAACATTCTATTAAGGGCATTCAAATCATTTTTAGGAAAATACAGTATAGTATGTATTTTTTTTATACAAACAAATTATTTCAATACTCATGCAATTTTCATGTCATTCATTTTGCAATCAATCAATTTCTCAAATTTCTTAACTTAAACCAACTTGCAATTCATTTCACAATTTATTTGCATCAAATCAATTTAAAACAATTCAATATGCAATTCAAACATTTTGGGAGATAAAGATTCAAAATAATGAGAGAAAGTTGTAGAACAAAACCAAAAGCTTTGCACTTTGATTCTCACCTCTAATCTCGATCTTAGTTCAAAGCTTTCTCGTCAGCCCCACTCCAATACACAATTAAAGAATAATATTATTCATGCTAGTGATTTTGGTTAGGCTGGATTTTCGAGCTTAATAACGTATCCTTAATCTCATTAGTAAATAAGGGCAAGATACAAGCCCGGTATGGTTGTTAGTTTCCCAAACTTTAATCCATCACATAACCAAAATACTAAAATTTTTGTCTTGCCTTATAATCCTTTTCCAACAGTACTCTTGATCAACTAAACCATCCCCAAAGGAAGATTAAGTCAAAAACCTCAAACAGCCACTAACACCACATGCAAGGACCGTTATTTTCCAGTTTTGTATTTTCTGGACTTTGTTACCAAAAAATTATTTAAACGGACTTCAAAAATTATGAAATTCTCCAGTTCAGTCCTTTATATATCCAATGACATCTCTAAAAATTTTTAATTTAAAATTCATTCTCTAAGGCCCTTAACTACATAACACAAACAGGGCAAAACATGTTTTTTTTTTTCAGACAGTAGTACCTTTAAAACGTGTCACCACAACCAATCCTAATGTTGTCCAAAATAAACTTTAAACATTGATTTGATTAGCTTAGACCAAGGCCTAACCAACCCCTAAGAACCCAAAATCAGATTATGAACTAATTGGTACAGTTTTTAACTTTAACATCTAGACTACTATAATTTGCAAAACAGAATCTTCACATAGCTCCACTTTGACAAATTTCTGGGCACTTTGGGGTTACAAATTGCATACACTTCCTTCAATTAAATTATTTCCCTAGAATTATAGTTTACCCATAATTTTGAATCACTCAAATTGGATGAGTGAAACTCATTTTATGGCCAAAACACCACAACTACTCCCAAAACAGGGCATACCCATGAGCTACCCAAAACTCAACTTTAAGCCCGTTTTCGGGAGCCTTAGTACTGCAATTTGCTCCTGGTCTCTTCTATAAATTTGTAGCTCTATCTCTTATGGTTCTTTACCAATTATAATTACTTCATTTGGTTGATTATAACTTAATCTATAGCTAAAACAAGAACAGGGGTTTTGACAAATTTTTGACAGCGTTTCCTTTCAAAACCAAACATTTCCCTTTTTACAAACACTCCTCCAAACCAATCCAAACCAATACCAAAACCCATTTACAACCAATAAAAAACAACTTTATCCACATTTGGGGTTTTCCCCAACCCAAACACAAGAGAAAAGGGGTTAGGATTTAGTTTCTTACCTTTGAATCTCTTGATTCTTCAACACCAAGTCTTCCTTCTTCTTCTTGATCACTTAGAAACCATAAATGGGAAGATCTCCCACCAAACCTCGGGTCTTCACAACCCTAGCCTCTTTTCTCTCCCTTTGCTCTCTAAGAACGTGAAATGCACAAATGTGCCTTGCGTGACCACATTTGGTCTTAATCTCATTTAATGGTTAAGGCCTTGCTTGGCTTCCTATTCTTGGCTTTCAAATAAGTCTCATTTCTCATTTTTTTTCGAGTGACGGTCTTCTATTGCACTTCATTTAACTCACATTAGCATTTAAGCTTATTCTATTTTTGGCCCTCATGTCCTCATTTTACAAATTCCAAATTTTCCCTTTACACTAGGGTAAATTCCAGGTTGTATATATTTTTTTTCGTTCTTAGGATTTAAATTCCAAAAAAAAATTTCATTTACTTTATTTTATACCCTAAACACATAATAATAAAAAAATATATATATATATATATATATATACTATGGTATTTTTGGGGCATTATAGCGAAGAACTACAAAAGAAAAGGAAACATGTCCAGAAAATTAAAATCAAAATAAAACACAAAAAGAAATTGAAAATCTAAACTAGACAAAAATGAGAAACTGAGAGAATATAAAGTAAAGGCTGGGTTGCCTCTAAGAAGTCATTCGCTTTTAAAAGTTTAGCTAGACTCTTCGAGAAACTGAGACATTGGTTGGTCGACATCTGGTCAAGTGGCCACTTACTCCATCATCATCCACACCGCACGCAGGGATGAACTTCTCCACCTTCATAATGGCTAATACAAGATCAAATGGAAACTCTTTGGTGGAGGGTGAGTTGGCCATAATTTCAAATCCTTCAAGAGGGTCTTCAAGAGCATGCATATATGCATCTATTTTGGTGGAAGTGAGATCTCTATTCTCATGCACATCCTCTTTTCCTCATCCATAAGTGGCCTGTTTGGGTGGAGGTCAAACTTTACTTTTTCCTCACCAACAAGCAAGGCCATCTCCTTATGTTCAGCATCTATCCACACTTGACTTGTGGCAATGGAAGGCCTTTCTATAGATGAGACTTATGTCTTCTTCCATGCCCCAAGTCACACAAACAATGGGGAAATTAAACTTTTCAATCCCAACCAAAATATTTTCAACTATTATCCCCGGATGTTTCTTTTCAACTTGCACTAGCGGCTATTTCTCAATAACAAGCTCATTCTCATCTTCCTCAACCTATGTCGGGCTCGGAAGTTCCTCCTCAAAGCTCAAAGTCACAATGTCACACTCCCACATGTCATCATTCTTTGTTTCGTTTGGGAGTGACCTTGAAGATATTTCATTCATAAAATGGGTTGGTTTTGTTAGAGAAGTGCTCTAAGGCCATCACTTTTAGCACTTATTATACGTCTTATATTCATTTATAATAAACACATCTTCATTTCTTTGATGTTCTTTTAATATATGAATTGACAGCTATCTTAAATCAAATTAATGAAGTCCTTAATACATTACATAGCATAAAGGAAATCATGATTGTGATTATGATAATGAGATTCATATCATGTGTAATTATGTAGTATTTAAACTATCCCTGGTCATAGGATCAACAAGATTGGACATTGTTGATCTGGACATATTAGCACATGTTGTACTCCTTGATATGATCAAGCAAATGATCTCATAAACTGCGATCATCATGTGATTAGAGTAGACATGTGGATGCTTGCTAAGAGTAGCTAAGTTCATCGGAGACCTGCTATGAGACAATCATATGGATTCTCTATTCTAACATCAATGATAGTCTCATCATAGCACTCCTGGGTGCCATCCTGGGACTGGCGCTCACGAGACCTGCATACTAATTCTATACTTTGAATTCGATCCTTGTTGCCTCAAGAGAGGTTACTAGTAGGGTGATGGTTGGGTATAGCTTGAGGTATTAGAACGTAATTGAGCATCCAATAAAGGATTCACCACTCCTGATAGAAGGAGGGTATACCCTAGGCCATCTTATAGAGATCTTTACTCGAAATCTCTAGCCAAAGTAATCATGTCTTGAAGAAGAGTCTTAAAAGGCATGATTTGTGAGTAATGGATCTCAGAGACAAGATAAATATACTTGGGCTGGGCTTCATCTAAGGCGGCATTATACCCATGCTCGAACCAAGTCGTATAGTATGGCGAAAGGATGCGATTGCACAATATATTGCATATGAAAAGGTTCGTAATCAAACCCTTGACTCTTCCAGTCAATTGGGGGTCATGATGTATTGCTGGATACCGTTGTTGATTTTCTTGAATCAAAGGGTTGATTCAAGTAGCCAACATAACCGGAAACCTAATGGGTCACACACTTAGAAGGTCTAAAGAAGGAATAAAATGGTCTTTGATGGGATCTAAGTTGAGAGATAGTAATTTGGATGAGATCTGAATTCAACAAGAATGTTTAGTGATTAGACCATTTAGGGATTAGGAGAATCTCGGGGTCATTGGGCTCATTCTTGGGCTTAGGGCTCATTCTTGGGCTTAAAGCCCATTAGGATGCACACTACATGCATAGGGATGCATGTATACAAACCCCTCTCTTTAATAAGGGGCACTATGGTCCTTTCCTCTATGTGTTTGGCTTATATTTAAGCCAAACATCTAGATCCTAATAAAAGAGTTGTCATTCACATCTTGGAGAAGAAGAAAACATTTCTCTCCTCTCCTTTAGCCTTCTCTCAAAAGGCTTGATCTTTGCTAGCAACATAGATCAAGCCTTAGCCATCTCTTTTGAGGTTTTCTTCTCCAACCTTCGTGTCGATCACCATTAGAGGTGCTGCACTTAGAGCACTCGTGGTTTGTTGCACATCTTCTCCAAAGGAAGCATCATCTACATCAAAGGAGGCTAGAAACTACAAAGGTAACGGTTTCTAAACACCTATTGCTTGGTTATTCGACTTTGATGATTCAAGACGATCCATGGATGGGATTTTTCTGTAATTTTTTTATTCTGTTGAGCTTTGCATGAGACGCAGCCCCAGAAAAATCCCTACAGTTGTATCATAGCCACCTTGAAATCATCAAAGGTCGATCTTTGTTGAAGAAACATTGATTTCGGTAGCTAAGGTTTTTCAACCTTCAAAACATTTTTTTTAAAGGTTTAATTTTATGATTTTTCTATGGTTGATCTTTGTTATTAGATGAATATCAATGACCAATGATTCTGGAAAAATATTTTTTATTGAGATTCAAGCATGAAATCAGTTTTGCAAGAAAGATTGCCAAAAATCTGTGATGCGGCCATGTTGTCAATGCAATAGTGAAGTTTTGATTTTTTTTAAATACTTGGACAGATTATTTTCAAGATTTGATCTTGGAAATAATATTTAGACTCATGAGAGATTTTTTTTTTCAGGCTCTGGTTAGGTAGGCTCTATCTCCATAAATTTTAGAAAAATCTTCAAACCCAGAACTACAGTTTTTATAGGTTTCTTGATGAAACAATGGAGTTTTGATTTTTTTTTTTTTTTATTTGTTGAAGAAGATAATTCCAAGATTTTATTTTTTAAATAGAATTTAGAAATCCAAATTTTAACTTTAAGCTTTTGAATTGTCCAAATCTGATTTAAATTGGATTTTTAAAAATTCAAACAAGATAATGTACGAATTTCGCAAGCTGCTGTGAGCGCCCACAAACCCAATTTTGTAATTGTTTTTTTAATTATCTATTCTAGATATTTTCAATATTTGATTTTGAAATTAAATTTTAGACTTTCAAATTTTAATTTTAGGCTTTGGAATTATCCAAATCAGATTTCAATTGAATTTTTAAAAATTAAAACAAGTTGGCTACATGGACTGGGTTGGGCTGCTATGTCCACCCAGCCAGCCCGATTTTGTAAAAATCATATGGGCCTGCAATTTTACATTCTAGCCCTTGAAACTAAGTTTTCCATAAACTTTAGGATATTAATTAAATGCTAGAGGCTTGCAAAATAATTTTTTGAATTTTAAAATAATTTTTCGAATTTTACAAATTGATCACACATTCTGGTATGTGCAGAAAAGTGAACAACAAGCTTTAACTTTGAAATGTTCAAAGGGCATGAAGTTGACATGCTATAAAAGAGCAGATTCATTATGAATTGATATTGGAATTTAAGGTTTTAATTTAATTTTTTTTAATTAAAATATTCCTTTAAATTTTGCATATGAAAACCAATTGAATTGTACTACACTTTTAAGAAATCTTAGTTCAAGAATTGGGCCTTGCTGACAAATAGTTGGGCCGAGGTGTTTTGGATTTGAAAAATTATAACTTAAGATGTCGTAATCAAATAATTATACATTAGATGTATGCTAAGGGTGTATGGAACAAGCATGATGGTTGGTTATGGACTGAGCCTAATGGTGATTAAGCATATGCATGTTTTCTTTTAATGGTAAATAGGGTGTGCGTGTCCCTATCTTTTTCTCTCTATCTCTATTGTCTTCTCTTCTCATCTCAATCCCCCTCAAATGTAACTTGAGCCTTTCTCTTTTGAATTTAATTAGATTGCATAGGATTAGGTTAGATTGAAGATGCAAATGAGCAAGGAGTAGAAGGAGGCACCATGAAGAAGAAGATCCTTGTTGTAAATTTGATTTATTTTTTAAAGGGTTGTAATTAATGTATGTCCTAGGTATGACCTAGTCAATTCCTTCATGGCTTTGAGGAATTGACATTAGAAAAGTCCATAACCATGCCGTATAGTTAGGGAACTACCCTTGTATATGATTCATGTGATGAATGGTTATAAATGCATGCTTATTAATAAAAGATGAAACTTAAATAATAAATCCCTCATTAAACTACATTAAACCAAAAGTCTTCCATTAATATGGCTAGAACCAGAGTTCTTTTAGAGCTTTAGTTGTTGGGTAAACCCAAGCTCTCTCTACACGAATATATTCAAACCATGGAAACATGTTTTCCGGATTAATGGACCAAGTTTAACTGAGTTCATTGGTTTGTTGGGTAAACCCAAGGTCAATGGGCTTGGAGACAAGTTGGGTAGTGTATATAAGAGATGTACAAGTGTCAAAGAGTTGATAACCTGAAGATAGTGCATACATCAATCAGTTGATAGCATTGGATTCAATAATTGCAAGTCGATGCAATTGGTGTGTATGATACCTACCTTTTGACCCGAGGTGACTTGTTGGGTAAACCCAAGGTCATTAAGGTAAGATTGGATATCGACCCACTAGGAGAACTTCCATATAGGTTCTCTCTCGGGTTCATAGTGAGGGTTATGAGTACGCAATCAAATAGTGGGAGCCACAATACGTTTATTAAAGTCGTAATAATCTGTATTTTAAGTACAATCTAACAATATCTCTTATTACATCTAGGTTACTAGAATCAACATCATATCTTCAAATGTGAACCTACAATCTATTCTAGATAACAACAAATTGACAAGCACAAACTTCTTGGATTGGTTTAGAAACTTGAAAAGTATTCCCAGGGCTAAAAAAATAGCCTATGTCCTTAATTGGCCACTTCCCAAATTCCCACCTGTTGATGCATCTAATAGTGATCAAAATGCGTATCAGAAGCATATAGTTGATATGGACAGATTCTAAAACCAAGACATCATTTCCTATAAATAGTATGTCGTCTACATACAACACAAGGAACACAATAGCACTCCCACTAACCTTCTCATACACACAAGCCTCCTCCTGATTTTGTGAGAAACCAGACTCTTTGATTGTCTCGTCAAATCGAATGTTCCAACTCTTAGATGATTGCTTCAATCCATAAATGGATTTTTGAAGCTTGCATACTTTACTGCCATCTTTAGATGTAAAGCCTTTCAGTTGTGTCAGATAGGTTTCTATTAAGGAAAGTCGTCTTCACATCCATTTCCATATCTCATAATTGTAATGAGTAGCAATGGCCAGGAGTATCCTTATGGATTTAAGCATGGCTACAGAACTAAAAGTCTCATCATAGTCAACTCCTTTTTTTTAAGATAGCCTTTAGCCATAAGCCTAGCTTTGTATGTAACAACCTTACTTTCCATGTATGTCTTCTTCTTGAAGACCCACTTACACCCTATAGGTTTTATTCCTTCGGGTGGGTCAACCAAAGTCCATACTTAGTTTTCATACATGGAATCCATTTTTGACTTTATGGCTATAAGCCACTTGTCAAATTTTGAACTGTTTAGATATTCTTCAAAGGTAATAGGCTCATCATCCTCTATGAGCAAAATGTCATTCTGTTCTCTAATGAGAAATCCTTATCTCTCTAGAATAGTATGTGTCCTACTTGACCTACGAAGCACTTATGCTCCGAAAGGATTGCCTGCTATTTCATCTCTATGAATGTCAGCCTCAAGTTTAGGCAGTTGATTTGCGTTTGTTGAGCATCTTGAACTTTTTCAAGCTCAACTTTGCTCCCACTATCTTTTTGAATAAACTCTTTCTCTAAGAAAATAGCATGCTTTGAAACAAACACCTTTTGCTCCAAAGAGTTGTAGAACTGATATCCCATTGTTTCTTTAATATATCCTACAAACAGACACTTGTCAAATTTAGCTTCTAGCTTATCTGACAATATCCGCTTTAAATAAGATGGATGAACCATACTTTCATGTTAGAAAGATAAGATTTCTTGTTAGTCCATATCTCATATGGAGCAACATCAATGGACTTTGATGGGACTCTATTTAGGATATAAACTCTCGAGTGCATAACCTTAAAAGGACTTGGGAAGATTTGCATTGCCCATCATTGACCTCACCTTGTCTAACAAGGTTCGGGTTCTACTTTCAGCCACACCATTGTGTTGTGGCGTGTAATGTGGAGTCCATTAGGATTGTATCCCATGATCTACAAGATAATCTAGAAACTCTTGGCTTAAGTATTCACCACCTCGATCATATCTAAGTGTTTTAATACTTTTCCTAAGTTGTTTCTCCACTTCATTTCTGAATTCCTTGAACTTTTCAAAAGCTTCTAACTTATACTTCATATGATACAAGTACCCATATCGTGAAAATCCATTAGGCTGGCATGTGTGGACAACGAACCACATAAATCTATATGTATTAGGTCTAAAGGCCCACTTACACGTTCACCCTTTCCTTTAAAGGATAGTTTAGTCATCATGCCTAATAAACAAGATTCGCATGTGTCATATGATTCATAATCAAATGACCCTAAGTTTCCACTCTTGTGTAACTTAGCCATGTGTCTTGATTAACTTGATTTTTACATAGACCAAAACTTGACTGTTTTATGATATCACAACCAAAACTCTTTAATCTCCAGTAGTTTTTCCAAAAACTTGTTTGACTACATTTGTAAATACTATTTTCTGCTGAGTATAAAATAATCTACAATGTAAAATTGATTTTGGTCTAAATCACTGCAAGTGCACAAATCATACAAGTACTAAAGTGTATTTAAAGTCCAGATATCATTCCCATGAGGATTGATTGAAAATCTAAAGATTAACTACCCCTACTAATCAAGATAGTCACTATTTGAACAATTGTTTTGATAGAATTTGTAAATTAACTGAATAAACTATATGCAAATTACGTTTTGTTTAGTTTTCTCCATTTTAAAAGAAATTAAAAATAAATAAATCAGAGATCTCACTAATTTGAAACAGCCTTGAAAAATGAACCAATGCTCTAATAATCAATTTGCAATAAGTTAAAAAACAAGTTAATCATGGGTTTAAAATCTGGACATGTCAAAGAGAAGAATAATATAGCCTTAGAAACCTCCTGATACTACACATTTCACTAATTAAATTGTCGTATTCCTAAGCTAGGTCAATGGGTTTAAGTAGCTACTTTTGATGTGACCCTCTTGCAGATCTAGTTGTTTTTCCTTTCCAGTACTTCACAACCATTTCTGAGGACTAGAAACTGCTTGTCTCCATAGACAGGATAATACAAGCCTTTCCCAATTCAATTGATACCTCAATCCACAATTCATTAGAATGCTCGTTCTCCTTGATTAGAATCTAAGCTAACACAGGATCAAGATTATTCTGCCAAATTGAGATGAAACCTCTAAGGATGAATATGACATCTCAACAAATTGTCCTAACACAAGTATAAACAATTATAGTGAAGCATCAAAATTACACTTAAAGTACATTAGTTCATTGGATATCAATGAGATAACTCTAAGGTGATCAGTCTTTGCTCTCGTGGTCCATCTCGTGTCACCGCCGTATGATCCCTGAAATCATAATGCGACATAGCCCTTCCTGTATAAACCACTGGTATTCAAAACAACTTCATAAACGAATAATATCAATTAGATCTACCCAGTTTTCATACCCACAACTTCAGTAAATTGCTACAAATTGATATTCAAACATCAAATTTCCTCTTAAAGGAAGCTTAGCCTTTCAAATCTGGATCACAAATAACAATGACTAGTTGATCAGACAAATTCATTGAAGTTGCAATCAAAACTGAATCAAATGAATTCCATAATATTTCCAGATTTCACTAAAATTCAGACATAATTGAAAACTAAATAAACATTAATCTGAGAGCTCCATGATTTGCATCAGATCAATTACTCCGATTCAACTAAAAATAAAAATAAAATATGTACAGGAAACTTCAGTCCTCCTCAAGAGCTCGAGGTTTTCTGGAAGTTAAGCTAAAAGTTGAGCTAGGCGCTTTCTATTTATAGGCCCTGAAATGGTTGGCCGGATTTTAAGGCTGAATTTGTGGATTTCCATGTAGACCTAGAGAGTGTCTTTGTCGTGAAATTGTTTTCCTTTGTCGCGACATTGCAGCTTAACTTGTGTGTCTTCAGGCTTTGTTGTAGCTTTGTCGCAACATTTCTGTCATGTCTTCAATGTTTGCCTTTCGTCAAGTTTGTTGCGATAAAGTTTATGAATGTCAAGACATAAGTGCGGCTTCTCAGGTCTTCGTCTTTGTTGTGAATTTGTCTCAATATTCCTGCCTTGTATTCAACTTGAGTCATTGTCGCAACAAAGTTTTGAAATGTCATGACATAATTTCTATACCTTGTAGTGTTAGCCTCTGAACTATATGTTGCAATATAGTTTTAAAATGTCGCAACATATTTCATTCCTTGATCGTTTCATTCTCTAAAATGTTTGTTGCAACATCAAATCTTTGTTGTGAAAAACTCAATCATGATTTGCCTTCATTATCTACCAACTTCTATCGTGACTAAGTTCACTTGTGTTGCGATAGAATTTCATCCTTCTGCAATTTTCTATCGCAACAATCATTTTCTATGTCGTGACATTGTTTCAATGTGTCTTCATTGATTTCTCTATTCATTTGTCGCAACAGAGTTTTAAACGTCGTGACAAAGTTTTTCTACCATTTACCCTATTCTTTGTCACAACAGAATTATCAAATGTCGCAACATTCTTCTGGCCTTCCATCTTCAGTTTTGTTGCAATATTCCTTTCCATGTCACAACAAAATTTCGGTGCTCCTTCAACAGCTCTTCTCATGCAATGTCACGATAAATCAAATGTCGCGACAATACATCTACTTTCAGACTTCCATTGTGTTGTGACATTCATTTCTGTGTTGCAACATTTTTCTTGTACTTTTTCTCATATTATGTAGCGACAAAATTGTGAAATGTCGCAACAATCTTTCAACTGTCATCTTGCACTCTGCTTGGTCTTTGTTACGATATAGCTCTGCTTGTTGCGACAAACTTCTGCAAGTTGCCTTGGGGTTTTGTCGCGACATTGTAAATTATGATGCGATATTTTCTATTTTCCTGCTTTAGCCATTTTTTTGCTGCTTTTTCCCACTCTTTTCGTTTCTTTTACATTAAAACCCTACAAAACATAAATATGGGTGAAGATTCCATAACTCATCATTGAAATAGACCTTAAACTCTCAAATATGCATGAAAAATGGGTTTAAAAATGGATGAGTTTTGGACTCATCATGTCTCTCATTCATATGGCCAAGGTAACAATGCCCTGAAATTTAGGGTTTCACATTATCTTGTTTTAATTGTTTTTTTGTCATGGACAGTTAAGTAGATGGGGCATCTGATGCCTTCTTCTTCAAGGACCCAAAATAGGCTTTGCAATTTCTCTTCCAATTGCCATCCTTATGGCAATGGAAACAAGTACCTTTTGAGGTAGTCTCTTTGGCTTTTTTATTGGTTACACCTCCCTTCACTGTCATAAGCTTTTCTTCTTCAAGTTGTTCTTAGAAGTAGAAGAGTCCACAAGCATCGCAGTTTTTGTCTCCTTTTCAAGGTGGGCTCAACTATCTTGAGCAAATTGATCAACTATGGAATGAAGATTTCTTTTCTTTGCATCTGATAATTTAGCACAAACAGCGCAAAATTTTCAGTTAGGCTAGACATAATCAAGTCTATACTTAATTCATGGTCCATTACAAAACACAGCTAACCCAATCTCTTAATATAAGTATTCATCTTCAAGAGATCTTGAACCTTCGCATCTCGCATTTTTCTGTCAAATAGCCTCTTAAGATGGATGATTATGTCATATGCTTCCATAGTTTCATGCTGCATCTGAATCCCAATGGTCATAGATATAAAAGGTTGCTTAGTCTTTAACAATCAACATACATAGAAAAAATGCTAAAGAGATTTAGCATGGATCAGTCTAAGAGAGGGTCCATTCCCATGACCCATGGGATTACACTCTCGAAGTCCTTATCTCCTCGAACACAAGATGAAAGGACACACATGAGTTTAATCCCTTGTGCTTCGGCTATAGGATCAATCATGTATTCTATGATATGTACTAGACCTAATGTATCATATGCTCTGAGTGTCATGAGCAGATACAAATCAGACCATGGTGAGGGCTATTGGGTGGATGCCAAGAATATTCTTAAGTACTTGAGAAGAACTGTGACGCCCCATGTCACAGGGAGTCCCTTTTCTTTTTTTTTTTTCATTTTTTACCACTGTAAGAAGTTTGTCGCGACAGAATACTTTTGTCGTGCGCGCCCAATCTTGGTGCGCCAGCCTTGTCGTGCACGCCAGGCCTAGTCTATTGCGCACGTCAGGACTAGTCTGTCACGTATGGCCTTCTCTATCGCGACACAACACAGCGCCACACTGTCGCGATAGAGTATCTCTATCGCGCGCCCATAGCCTGGTTGCGACGCAATGCCTTTCCCCATTGTCGCGACATAGAACACTATGTCGCGACATGGAAAATCTCATGTCTTGGAACTCTCTGTCGCAACATAAGGTATACTTTGTTGCAACACAATTTCAGGCAACTCTGTCGCGGCATAAACTCTCTTGGCCCTTGCCCCAAACTCAATCAGACAAGAAAATACTCTATCGCGACCTAAAATCCTATGTCTAGGCAAAACTCTGTCGCGATGTAAGAATACTTTGTCGAGACATAAAACCCCATCTAAGGCCAAACTCTATCACGAAATAGAAACACTCCGTCGCTACATAAAAACTCTTAGCCTTGACCAAACTCTGTCGCGACACAAAAATACTCTGTCGCGACATAGAAACCCTTGCCAAGGTTAAACCTATTGCAACATGAAGGGTGCAACACTTGACCTTTTGTCGTGGTCGTCTCGGTCCCAACATGGAAACCTCTATCGTGACATCATCACGACAGAGAAGCAAAGCATTATCACGACATGGAAAAACTATGTCGCCACCAAACAACTACCTATAGCCTGAGAACCATGTCACGACACAAAGAACCCCCGTCACACTAAAATCTCGCCGCGGACCTAAAACTTGACCAACCTACAATAGCCTTTTCCTCGTACTGCACTCGCCTTCTTCCCAAGACACTCTAAATTACCACAATGGCCTCGGGTGATAATAAAGGGCAACATGTACCTGGGAAAACTCACAAACCCCAGACAAAACAATTCAAAATGAGTTTTATTACAACTCTTCTATTTTATATAATAGAAAACCTGATAATCATCCAAAATTTTACAAAATACGTAATAAGTTTATCATCCGGCCTTTGCCATTAAGGCTCCCAAATGAGTTCCATCTCCCCGAATGGGCCTCCAAGACTGAATTAATTTCCCACTTACGAGGGTGAGCAATGCCCAGTAGAGGAATTCTCTTACAAGGGCTACTCCCTACCTAAGTACACATGCAATTCTATGATTCAATCATTACAAACACATTGAGCAACAACATAAGAATTTTTACATGAATGCTCCCATGTCATGCTAATGTCCCAAGCCCTTACTGACTCCCTCACACATGCATATGCCATGTATGAAAAACCTTCCTTTCCAAGACAAAAGATTTTTGTTTTATATTTCAACTCCTAGACAATCTAAAACTGCTTTATCTAAAAGCCATGTGACTTTGTGAGTAAATAAGCTTTCCGGGTTTCACCGCAGCGCCAGACACCTTCCGACACACTTTCGCTAACTTCACCGGATGCATATGACCATCAAGAATACAAAGCTTTTCACTTAAGGTGTTATCGCTTGTTACCACCACACATAATCTCCGCGTCACCAAGATCAATCTCATATCCAATCATCTCACTCAATGTTCTTTCATGTCATGCACTCACACCCATTTCACACGATGTCCTCGTGCATATGCAATGCAGAATGTCGTTGTATGTTCTTTCATGTTACATGCATGATGAGAGCTACATGCAACATTCATAATTCATGGATAATCATATCTACAGCATACAATTTACATCTATAATACAACCCATGTAAACACATTCGGCCAAAGATATATCCATGATTCTTTTCACATTCCCGCATGTCATTCAATCAAGCAACAACACACAAAATTGGATCTTCATGTTCAAACCCAGAACAGTACACATGGTTCAGCATGTCAATTCATGTCCAACATTGACACACTACAAAACCATCATACTCAAGCCCATATTTTCGAGCAAGTACAACTCGCTTAACTCAGCTTCGAGAACATAAAGGACCTTAGAAACCGGGTCCTCGTAATTCACTGGGGTCAGCTTTAATCACAATTGTTCTTGCACCAGCCCAATTGTTAGGGCTACACCTCATTGATTCGTGCCATGGTAGGGTGATCCGGAATCAACAAAAATTTATTTCCTATGTTCCTCCTACTACCGTAGTCAAGTTACTGCAGTATAGCGGTCTAGGGTCGAACACGGGGATGGGTTTTCATCCCACGAATGATTCACATTATGTTTGAAAATAGTGAGACTTTTATTTGGATTTTTGGATTTGCATTTAAAAACAGGGGAGTTGGTTGTTCAACGGTTAATCTAAACATTAAATTAAGGTGTGAATGGTAACCTTGAAGGCTTCGTCACTAAATTTTGATACAATGGGGTTATTAAGGTGTCCTCGAGTTATTTCCTCGCATTAGGGCAAATGACATATAGTCAAATCCAAAACCGGATCTTTGTTTAGCTATTAAACCTAACCCTAAAAACACTCCTATTTGAGTCAAGTCAACATCGAAAGTGCATTCAATGTTCCAATCGCTTGAAACCTAGCATTTAACCTCATTTCAATGGCTCAGAATGACATTCAGAAGAATGTCGCTGGCACTACCATTAAGAATGAATCGAACCCTAAAGCATGACAAGTATTGACCAAAGGAAAGACATAAATAGCATTAAACCCTAGTTTGGAAAGTTTGGAACCATAAATGTAGTAATTCGAATCATTAAAGCAGTGGAGGACACCACAAACCACCAACAACTATGCTAGCAACCCTCTATGTTGAGGCTAGCTAAGCATCCCTTGAGTTGTCATCCTCAAGGGGTGTGTTTGGCAGCCAAGAAAATGAGAGAAAGAGGAGAGAGAAAAGAGCAAAATATAACCTAAAAACTAAAGCTGCGGGAAAGCTTGCATAAAAATGAAAGTTAGGGTTACAAAAGTTGTAGGGGAGCTTATATAGCCAACCCCAATGTGTGAAAAGACAAAAATGCCTAAAATATGAGATTACATTAGGGACAAAATGGTAATTAATCAAAACAGGGTCGTTTGGAATCAAAAACATCAAAAACACAGGGGCAACAATTTCTCTATGTAGTGAATTTCGCTATCATAGTTCGCTATCATAGCGAAAAACAGCATATGTAAATTAAAATTTTCGCTTATGCACGCGAATTTCGCTTATGATAGCGAAATTTCGCTATCTTAGCGAAAATTTTGCATAGCGAAAATTTCATAGATTAAATTTTCTTGTTGCGAAATTTTCAGAATCCTTGCGAAATTCTTCACAATGCATAGCGAAATTCCCAATCGCCTCCTCACGCTCTCGCTTGCCACGTGATCTCTTTTCTTTCATCAATTCCATTTCACATTTCTTCACTTTCGTTGATGAAATCACCGTGAATCTCGCATTCGAAGACCCACTGACATCAAACTTGGATATTATTGGTCGAGGCTCGCAAAACCCGCAAAATTAACAAAAACAACTCGAAATGGAATCGTGGAATTGGCGGACCCGCACATGTCAATCAAGCTCACTATATGATTAGTGCGCAAAAAGCACTCAAAACCTATCTTAAATAGGGATCAAAATAGCACTTTTTGGGCACTAATCACTCATGGCCATCAAATGGCCCTTAGACAAGGACTAACTAGAGTAGGGAAGAACCCCTACCTCTTAGAGCGCAATCCAACTCGCTTCCTGACCCGTCGAACCTCTTGCTTGTTCGAACACTGGAGACCAGTAGATGCTGGACCTCCTTTCCTCTACCTTTTTCTTTCTCTTCTTTCAATCTTTTCTCTTCCTTTACCTTTCTTCCTCCACCGAACTGGTTTGGTCTAGGTGTAGGACACCTTTCTCAATCACTTTGACAAATGGCAATTTCCTATGCCATTTATCTTTCATGCCAATTCACCCACCACTATAACCATGCAAGATAGGAACATGACACTTGGCCTTCTATGTGCCAAGTGTCCACTTGTATGGTGCCACATGGCACGTGTCTTCATGCTAAGTGTCACCATATCATTCGCCCATTCGCCTCGAAATACGTGAAATTTCAACTGTCCCGAAATTCGGTGTAATTCGACTGTGTAGCTAGACTTCACGAGACGAACTCAACGATGTGGTCCGTGTCATTAACCGAGATCTAGAAAAATTTCCAGGCTTACAACCTGTACTGTAATAGTAATCTATCGTTACACTTTACCCGGGTCCTCACAAGAACTAAGGATATATGCTTAATATATGGAGATGGAGATGGGGATCTTCATGTGAATGGTGGGGCAGTCAGTTGGAAAAGTTCCAAACATAAGATGACTGCTGATTCTACAACCAAAGCAGAGTACATTGCGGCTTCCAAGAATGCTAAGGAAGCAATTTGGATAAGGAAGTTCATCTTAGAACTTGGAGTTGTACCCAGCATTGTTGATCCAGTACTATTCGGTGTGAATCATACCTAGATTTTGAGTGTGTTTTTCATGTATTTATATAACTCGAATGCTAGATTCATGCCTTATTCATCAATATTACACTAATCCCCCATTTTCTTATGCTTTGCAGAATTAGAAGGAAAATCAAGCAAAGTGATGGAAGAAATCAAGTGAAAAGGAAGTTGTTGATTTGCAGGTGATGAGGTTCGCCAAGGCGATGAGGTTCACCAAGGCGAAGAGGAAGTTTGTAACACCCTGAAATATACCCTAGTCGTTTTTAGCATGTTTAGGGTATTTTGTAGGTATAATTTAAATTTTTCGTAATTGTTAATTTGCTATGAAAAATTCAAACCCGGAATGGTATAAGACGCGTTATCAAATTTTGTAATTTGTCAAACACACAGGAAGCCATAAGATAAGAAGACTATGGGTTAAAATGGAAATAACATAACTTGATATGTAATTAAGGAGAAATGAGGACTAAAAGGCAAATAAAAGAAAAATTAACTATAAAAAGGGAATGAGACCAAAAATATCTCATTTTGGTCTCCAAAAGATAGCTCATATGGGTTGGGAGAGAAGAAGAGAGAAAAGAAGAAGAGAAAAGAAGAAGAAGAAGAAGAAGAAGAAGAGGCCAAGAAAGGTATGGAACTCTATGGAACTTGTATGGATTCTAGTATGATTTTGTATGGAAACTACTTGGGTATGGATATTAGTTTTGTTCCATTTCTAGGGTTTTGTTAGGAATTCATCCTAACCCTAGATTTGTTGGAAGTTGGGTTGAAAAACCCTAGTTTGTATCAAATGGATATGGAATCCTTCCTATTTCTATGGTTTTGTAAAGAATTGTGAACTTCTGTATGAATCCTGATTCTTCGCTAGGGTTTGGTTTAAGAATTCTAAACCACCATTATAAGTTTTATGGAGTTGTTTGTAGGGATTCATGGTTGATTTTGATGTAGGATAGAATGGAAGAGGTTTAAGGGAAGAAAAGTTGGAATCAAGATGGCAAAATCCTATTTCAAGGTGAATCAAGGCCTTGGTACTCAGATTAAACAGGGTGGTACCGGTAAAATGACTAAGTGGTACCAAGATCACCTACTTCCTGCAACCCTGATATTTGTGTTCTTTTATCTTTAAGCTCAATTTAGTACACCGAGGGTATAGGAACCCTAGTAAATGATTAACAGGGGTCCAAATAAGAATGACACTAGGTAAGAAACGCACCGTACTTCACCTCCTCAACAAGTTCGATGGTGGCAAATGTAATGCCCCTATTATAAGATAGTAAGTTACTGAACACATATAATTATAAGAATGCCTAAGACCAGATATTAAATGACACGACATTTTTGTTAGGACGGCAAGATCGCCTTTGATCAAGGCTTCAAGACTTCAAGAAAGTTGGCAAAGACTCGCTTACGTGGTATAACGTTCCGATCGTTGTTTCAAGATTCCCCGCTAGTGCTACCTATGACTCGCTACGGGACGCACATCGCTTTAACTGCTTCCTAAGATCTCTACTAAGCACGACACTTCGCACGTGGGCAGCACGCTCTAATCAAAGGTTCGACAATCCCGCCAGGCTACTAAGACTCAATACTCGCACGCACCTTCGGGTATTTATTATGTCGTGTCCTACTCATTTCTTATTACTGATCTAGGTAATCCAATAGTTATATGATAAGAGTCTGAATAACGAATAAGAGGAAAGTAATGTACACTGCTCAGCTCAATATACCTAATGAAAATTCCTCCTCAGATGTTGTAAGTTCTATGGTACCTACTAAAAATCGATAAGTATAAGTATAAGTATAAGTTATGTAACTCCTACGGGAGGTCTAAACAAGCATACTTTGTTATAAGCACAAGTAGATATGTCCTACGGAGACCTAAATAAGTATGTGTTCATTATAAGTACAAGTAGGCATATAAGCTTATTATAATGATCGCTATCAGACATCTCGTTATTGTTATATGCTTACCGTATTTAGAATATTAATGGCTGTGTATATGTATAAGTCATATGTTTCTCTAATTAAGCGTGAAAGTTTAGCACGGGTTTTCAATCCGCAGGGTACGTAGAGTGATCTTATCTTTCAGATACAATCGCCAAAGACACTAGTAGGGGTTATCACAATAGGTTTCGCGCTTTAATTATGTAAATGTAAAAGTATAGTTTTTGTATATGTAAATGGGACTCAGGACTGTATGTATATGACACTGTAAACATCACTATGGTGGTAGTTTTATATTATATTTTTGTATACGTTATTTTGATACAGTTATAAGACTTGGGATCACCAATGTCTAAAAAAGCAAGTAAAGAGTCCCAGTACAGTCTCGCACGCCTTGGGGCATGACAAAGCTTCGCTACTGTGAAGCTGAAGGATGCAAAAAGTTGAGCCTTGGGTTCACCTAGGCGAAGGAGCAGCTCGCCTCGGAGAAGGGGTTCGCTTAGGCAAAGGAGCAACTCGCCTCGGCGAAGGAGTCATGCCACTTCAAGACCACCCTCGGGTTCACCTAAGCTAACCTTTGCCTAGGCGAAGCTTTCTTCGCCGAGGCGAAGGAAGAATATGCCAAATGAAGACACTTATCTTCGCCAAGGCGAAAGACAGTTCTCCTAGGTGAAGGACGATGAGCTAGATTAGCAAACTTTAAGTTTTGAGCCCATCATTGGCCCATTTTCCAATGCATATAAATGTGAATCTTTGCACTTGCTTTAGGTTTCTGATTTCCTTTGGGGAGAGAGAACACCCCTTAGGTTTTTCCTCCTTCTCTTCTCTTGAACCATTTAGGTTTTTGATTTTGTTCCTTTAATTTAGATTTGGAGTCGAGTATTGGAAGATTTAGCTCTTCTGCAACTATGGTATAAGAGTTTGGAGACTTTAATTTCACCCTCTCATTTGTTTTGTATCTCTAACTCTACTCTATTTTAATAATCTTTCAATATTATGTTTATCTTAAATATGATTTTGTTAGATTACTTATTTGGTAATATAGTTAAACATCCTATAGGGGTTGATTATGGTGTTGATGTTTGGTTTCATATATATGTTATGATGGTTTTAGCACCATGCTTCGTGTGGGATGTTACTGTGTAGTTCTTAGGATTATTATGATTTTAATTAATTAATCCATACTAAGAGTTGGGTCTTCGATCCCCATACTAGGGCATCCTTGGTGACACTTGGATTATGCCCGAAAATCTGGTCCCAGGTCTCTTAAGGTATGAATTAGTAATTGAAATACTAATTAACCTAATCAAAGAAGTTTAGGAAATTAGGAATGCCTAGTACTAGATGGATTTCATTAGGAGTAGCACCATCTCAGCATTATGTGAGGACCGTATGGACCGAGAGGTGATGGATCTGCGCGTAGTCCGGGTAGTCCTATTGTATAAACCAAGAGGTGACCAATAGGATTCTTAAGAAAAGCGTTGCCTTATAAAATTACCATGCTTCATGATCTAGATGGACCGAAAGGAGAATAAAGAGTGGGTGTGAGAATTTGAGGGGAGACGAGAAAGCAAAAACCTCATGTAGGATTCCTTAGACATGCACAAGTGTACGTTCACTTAATCAACGCGTAATGAATATAAACAATAAACGCATAAATGGAGACAATCAACCTTGGAATCTTTCCATGAGGTATATTCCCGATATTGCTCCATTCCTGGTGAGTGGACATTGATCACACTCAGTTTTCTTTTCTTTTGTTTTCTTTTTAGTTTAGTTTAGGAAACCCCTTTTCACCTAACCATCTAGTCGCTCAAATAGTGAATGACTTCAGTAGCCGAGGTACTTAATCCTTGCTAAACCACACCTTCCCCGGTGGGATTGATATCTCGGACTTTTAGTCCATCAGATACTTGTGCACCCATGCACTTGCGCGAAATCGCCAACAAGACCTCCTCAGACAGATGAAAATGGAGCCAAGACGCAAAGAAGGAACCACGGTCTCATCAAAGATCCAAATGATAACACTTTCGACGATACCACCCGATTGAGAAATCATTGGTAGGCGCAGATAACGATAGAGAGCGCTTCACCGGACGTAATATTGTCGATCCCTTTGAGAACATTGTCGAACATTGGCCGATCGTAACATTCCACCATTTAGATCGATTCCGTATTTATACTCATCGACGAATATTCTGTGACACTGTACAAACATACCCATGGATAATTTTCACGTCAGGAGTGCGGTCGCACACAGGATGTTCATTGCCAACAGGCGCGGAACAACCCACTCGCTGACAGACCTCAACATATCAGATGAGGATTCGAGGAAGATGACACTTTGTCACACAGACCACCGGGTCAGGATTTCATTTATTTATCACCGTCCGCCACGTCGACAGAGACGCATCGGTATTCATCCATTGATCGCTTAATCATGGGATCCCAATTCGATCCACGGGCCTGGCCACACCGCTTAAATGAAGGAAAAAATGTGGGTTGATTTTCGAATTTTAGAAAATCCGCCCCGAGGAGGACGCTTTTCTTTGGAGTCGCCACTTACTTTTGTTGTTATTTTATAATGGGGAAAAACCAAGTAAGAAACAAAACCCAATGACTCCAAGATGGGAAAAGAGGTCTCCGCGAAAACTAGATTGGTCCGGTCGTTACCTATCGGAAGGTACCTCATATGAGGTAAGACCCCAGGCCCTAACTTGGTCTCTACTAGTGAATTGGGTATGTAGGAGCATATGGGTCACAGATAAGATAGTCTCCTAGGCTAAACATACAACTTAGATCACCAACCTAATTGGTATCTAGCACGTTAAAAAACTCAAACCAAAGCAAGTAAATGGCGTTGCACCTATGGTCCCTGGCCACGCGCTACATCAAAGGTTAGCCAACAAACAAAGCAAGCATGCATGACACCCAAACACAAAGCATTTATGTGAAATTTATTACCCAACATTAAAGCACATACCTGTGGTCCCTAGCCGTTTAGCCCATAAGAGGTCACTAAAAGCTCAAATGCATCACAAAGGTCAAAATCCAAACACCATGTACGTGATATGAATACAACAACGACTACATGTACCCGAGGTCCCTAGGCCATGTATAGCGGTGAAGATAGGGAAATAATACATCATACATCATGTATTTAAAACCAAATATTGATCCTATACCAAAAGAAAGGAAGAAGTTAAAGGAGTGTAAGTGGTTTGCTTACTTTAAAGACACATTCCCTTTAAAATCCCACAAACTAAACCACATACCAATCCCACATTGCCCACTACCTCACTTCTGTTCAAACCAAAACCTAACTCGTAATCCTAAAGGCGTACCACAAGCTCTGCAACTAAGAGCACGCCATGATAGATTCGGATTGAAACATGCTAAAATATGGGGCCGCCTATGAGTCACCTTGCAAACCGTTGAATCGCTCTCAACTAGTCCAAACTGATTGAGAAAATTCTGAAACAATGTCATGTACCTCTACAAAGTCGGAATCCAACAAACAAAAAGGAATGCGATTCGATTTCTAATGACCAAGAACTAACCCAAACAAAGAAAAGTATCCAAACTATCATTCCAAAGAACAATTTAATGAACTCAGTTATTCAGTTTCAACCAGTCCAGACGGTTGAAAAAGATTTCAAAAAATTTCAGAACCATCCTTACAAAAGTCAGGAATCTAACACAAATAAACGGTGATTGATTCTCAGCTCCTGATGAGTGAGAACCAACCAAACCAACCGAACCACTACCAAACCGCCTTTCCCGAAACTCCACCTGAATGAACTGACCGGACCGTTTTCCAAAATTCCATATCATTGAGAGGCTCTCAAAATTTTCCAGAACTTTTTATAAAAAGAGTTAGAAATCTAACAAAACAAACGGGTTATCGATTCTCACGACAAGTGGGAGAACCAACCAAAACCAACCAAACTACGCGGAACGCCTTCTTTCCCGCAAACCTAACCTAAATGAACCGAATTAATCTTGTTTTCAAACCAGTCCAAACCATTGAGAGAGGCTCTCAAAATTTTCCAGAACTTTATAAAAGAGTCAGAAATCTAACAAAATAAACGGGTATGATCGATTCTCACTTCTGATGAGTGAGAACCAAACTGTCCAACCAAACTACGCAAACCCGCCTTCCCGCAAACCTAACCTAAATGAACCGACTAATCTTGTTTTCAAACCAATCCAAATCGTTGAGAGAGGCTCTCAAAATTTTCCAGAACTTTTATAAAAGAGTTAGAAATCTAACAAACAAACGGTGATCGATTCACTTTGATGAGTGAGAACCAACCAAAATAAACCAACCACCTAAACCGCCTGAAAGAATCGTTTGAACCGGCTTTCACGTACGAGTGTGAAAACCGGCACAAATGGTTGAGGAGAAACCTCAAATTTGATCAGAATATCTCTTCAAGAATAGAGTGGAGCCAGGGTCTATTTCTTACCTCTTCCACAAAACGCAGAGAAGAAACAAACTAAGCATCCAAGCGTAATCGCAGAACGCGGCGCTTGAACCCTGGTAAGTGTCTCGCCAAAAGATCCCTTTCACTTTGATCTTTTTCTCCTTTTGTACTCATTCCCACCTCAGCCTCTGAGCCTACCTGGTTTTTTTCACCTTCAAGCTTTGAAAGACTCCCTAATCGCCTCGGTATTTCCCATTAACTTTCCTCATTTTCCATGCAAAGCTTAATATCTTAAGTTTTCATTGGCTTTCACCACCAAGTATCCATAATGGATTCATGGTGGGCTGCATGTAACTTAAGTTATATTCAAATGGACCCACAATACTTCCTAAGGTCGAGATGAGCCATGGGCCCGAAATCCAAATAGGTTTAAACTTACCCCAGTGGTCATCGATCAACCCGAGGACCCCACATTCAGTCGCCTTTTCAAACTTCCCAGTTTCGACCCTTTCTAAACAAAATATCATTTTCCTTTGATAGGCCTGAACATGATCTGCTGCCCTTAATCTCCTCTCATCCAAAAGGCTGAGCTGATCATAACGGGACTAAACCCACTAAGTCTCATATATCTGATGCTCTTTATTTGTAGACCCAGTAGAAGTACGAAAAGATGCACGATAAGCCCACAATGCGAAAGGGAGCTTCTCTGACCAATCCCTAGAAGTCTCAAAACCATATTTCAAAATCCTCTGACATTCTATTTATGGCTCAACCCGCCCCATTAGTCCGGGGGCCTACGCATGATCGATGATGTCAATACCATACTCGACCGCATACACAAAGCCCCGAGTCTCAAGATACAACAGATTGGTCGAGGAGCCTTCTCCAACCCATCCCATCAGCGGAACATCTCATCTCCCAAAACTTAATTAGCCACCACCTAGGGGTGGAGGTACGCTCTTAGTGTCATGAGGGTAGCTACACCAGTAGTCACGACAGATTCTAAATCAACCAAACCTCGACCAATCAAGTCCCTAATAGCGCGGCTTCCTCGCAACACAATTGTCCGGTGATCATGACCAACTCTTTGATGATAAGCAATATGAAGATCTGACCCCTAAACCGGTGGGTAGGTCGCGAGTGGCGGTTCTGGGTGGCAGCTGAATAATCAAACCCCTTCAACCAATCTTTTGAAAATGCTCCTACCAAAGGGCATCCCGAGTCATGGTAAACCGCTCTTAGCGCACTCGCTGGAGGCGGTGCTCTATATTGCCGATGACATCGTGGCGCCTCGAGGTGCCCGTAGCATATAACGGGCCGTGGGGTGGCTGATGAAAGTAGCCCAACCGCCTCAAAGGGGAGTAGCCGGTCTCAGACCGACCCCGCCCCATCATCCGTGGCGCGAGGCCTCAAAACCGTCTCGGGAACCCGAGGGTGACGGGGGGACTCGTGGTCCTCGTCAAGCCAATGGCACCAACATCCGATGGTCTGGGTCCCACCCTGGCTTCTCTTCCCTTGAGTTTGAAGGAGAAGAGTCCGCCCATATCCTCTAGATATGCCCCTCCTCAATGCCATGTAGGCTTCAACCAATGATCCGGGGTGTCCGTCTGCGGGAAACCGGCGATGCTTCAGCAGTTTTGATGCCGAAGACCAGATAATCATGTTGATCTGATCGCGCTCCGAGGGTCTATCTATAATCTGTGCTATCTTCTCCCTCCATCGGGAGATAAATGAAGTAACTGACTCATCGGGCCTCTGCCTGAGGGCCTCCAACTCTCTCCGGGATACGTCCACTATAGTATTAAAAGAATACTGTCTGATAAACTCTTGTCCCAAATCACTCTACGTCCTACGCTCAAGGGGTCTAATGATGTAGAAACCAACTGGCCAGCTGGCACCACTCAAATGACGAGAAAAAGCATAATCATCTCGCGGGCTCTCATCCAATCTATGCCCGCGCATAACAAATGGCCAGAGTAATCGCAGTGAATACGGGGCACCTTATCCCAAGCAGTACCTCTCAATGTCCTGCAGATGTGGACCGAACCGGCAAGGCTACTATCAAGGTCATCACATCCACCCAACCTATAACTCCATTAGAAACATGCGTAGACCCGATCCTCTCAAGCCAACTTACCGATACGGCCCGAGTGCTGCCACACTCCAGACGGGGTCACACGTAATGTGGCATGGTCTCGCCTCAACCATGTAGAACAAAATCTAAATTCGCGGGCCGATTGAACCATGGGTAGGTGGAGGTGGAACTCAGATAGTCCCACTGCATGCTGGGTCCGCATAAGGTGGGGTGGTGGAGGTGGAACTGCAGTCCCATTGCATCGCGGTCCGGGATGATGGTGGTGGTGGTGGGAGGCTCTGTAGAGTCATGCGGGTGCTCCCCAAAATTATAAATGGTTGGGCCTCGATGCCCATCAATCCTCCGTCTCAGTCCCAATAAAGCATCCCTGAAGATGCCATGGTATTTTAGACCAAATTAGTCGTCGACAAAGAATGCATCGAGAGTCCATATATCTCATGGATTCATGTATGTTCTAACTGACTGTGTGGATCTGAATCTCTAACAAGTCTACCTCCGATTCGAATCCAAGCTCGGGAACCCAGGTCGCTCTTAATCAATAATCCTAGAAGAAGTAAAGAGGGCATGTCAGTCCCCGTGACTATCAATCCGGAAATCAATCCAGTATGCAATCCCACAATGAAATCCTCTAAGGGAATGGAGTCACATGTGATGTTCATCTAATCTCGATAAATGGCTCTTACATGCAAGGAGCGAGACTCTCGACATGGTAATACCTTAGGAGTAAGATGGCCTGGTTAACAAAGAGAAGAGGCAAGTCCTAAAAGGCTATAAGACCGTACCCACAAGGATACACAACCTGAGATCCTAATCAACAATCAAAGTGACACACTGGCCACGCATGTATCCATGAAATCTAGCTTAGAGCTATACAGGTCTTCATTGCTCAAACATTCGTCCTCTCCATAGTGCTCCCATACATCAATATAGCCCTTATGCTAGACCCTATTCCAAACCCCTAGCTTGGTCGAAGGCAAACAGTTGGGAATGACTCCTGCCAACTCGCTAATTCAATGATGAATAATCACCAAGACTGGGTTGATTTAAACAGTGGATACAAACTGCCCCACAAACACAAGCTGCAAGGCCATGGAAGGAGGTCATGCAACAAACAATCATGCACAAAGAGCAAGCCTATCACAAAATTTACACACATTCTGATCCTCTAAGCCTAATCCCAAATGTTATATCTAGATATCGATCAATAATGAGAAAGCATGCTATAATCCAAAAGGTGAACACACAAGCATAGACAAATCACAAATGTAGGCCAAATACCAATCAAGTGTATGATCATCAATTATCTATGTAGCCTAAGAGCTTACCGATCAGAGAACCATGTGCTCCAATAGACCCCATTCAAGTTCAAGTTTGATCCTCTTATGAAACCAGAGATTTTGGGTTCGTTTCTGAGTCACCACTTGCACCATTACTCCGATCCACGGGTCAAAAGCACTCACTTTTAAATGGAAGGAAAATGAAAAATGTGGGTTGATTTTCGAAGTTTTGGTAACCGTCTCAAGGAGGAACGCTTTGTTTGGAGTCGCCACTTACTTTTATTTTTATTTTTAAGTGGGAAAACCGCAGAACAAAAACCCCAATGACTCCATAAAGACGTGAAAAAGCGGTCTCGGCGAAAACTAGATTTCGTCCGATCGATTACCTATCGGGAAGGTACCTCATGCGAGGTAGCACCCCAGGCCCGAACCCTGGGCCTCTACTAGTGAATTTGGGTATGGAGCATGGCCGGGTCACGATCGCACGCCTCCTTGGCTAAACATACAACTTAGATCATACCAACCCACTCATCTAGCATGCTTAAAAACACCAACCAAAGTAGGCAAATGGCGCGTACCTATGGTCCCTGGCCACGCGCTACATCAAAGGTTAGCTAACAAACATAGTAAGCACGTATGACACCCAAAACACAAAGCATTTATGTGAAATTCATTGACCAACATTAAAGCACATACCCGTGGTCCCTAGCCAAGCTACGCCACATAAGAGGTCGGGCCAAAAAGCTCAATGCATCACAAATGTCAAAACTAAACACCATGCACATAAGGAATACAAATACAAACGACTAAGCATAAAAATTCGAGGTCCCTAGCCATGTATAGCAGAATAGATATTGGAAAATACACATCATACATCATGCATTTAAAACCAAATATTGATCCTATAATAAAAGAAAGGGAAGGTGCTTTAAAAGGAGGTAAGGGTTTGCTTACTTTTTGAAGACATTCCCCTTTAAAATCCCACAAACTAAACCATATACATACTAATCCCACATTGCCCACTACCTCACTTTGTTCAAACCAAAATGGAACTCAGACCCAAAGGCAGCCTATAGGTTTCCCCTGCAACTAAGAGCACGCCATGATAGATTCGGGATTGAAACATGTTAAAATATGGGGCTGCCCATGAGCTGTCTTGCAAACCGTTGAATCTGTTCTCAACTAGTCCAAACGATTGAGAAAATTTGAACATTGTCAGAAAATTCCTCACAAAGTCGGGAATCCAACAAAACAAAAGGAATGTGATTCCATTTTCTAATGACCAAGAACTAACCCAAACAAAGAAAAGTATCCAAACTATCATTCCAGCAAACCGAACCTAATGAACCGGCTGGTTCGGTTTCCCAACCAGTCCAGATGGTTGAAAAAAAGATTTCAAAAAAATTTCAGAACCATCCTTACAAAGTCAGGAATCTAGCATAACAAACGGTGATCGATTCTCAGCTCGGATGAGTGAGAACCAACCAAAACCAACCGAACCAAGCAAACTGCCTTTCCTGCAAACCTAACCTAAATGAACCGACTGATCTGGTTTTCCAACCATTCCATATAATTGAGAGAGGCTCTCAAAATTTTCCAGAACTTTTGTTAAAAAGAGCAGAAATCAATAAATAAACGGTGATCGATTCTCAGCTCGGATGAGTGAGAACCAACAAAAACCAACCAAACTACGCAAACTGCCTTTCCTGCAAACCTAACCTTAATGAACCGAATAATCTTGTTTTCAAACCAGTCCAAATCGTTGATAGAGTCTCTCAAAATTTTCCAGAACTTTTATTAAAGAGTCAGAAATCTAACAAAACAAACGGTGATCGATTCTCAGCTCGGATGAGTGAGAACCAACCAAAACCAACCAAACTACACAAACTGCCTTCCCTGCAAACCTAACCTAAATGAACCGACTAATCTTGTTTTCAAACCAGTCCAAATCGTTGAGACAGGCTCTCAAAATTTTCCAGAACTTTTATAAAAGAGTTATAAATCTAAAAAAACAAACGTTGATCGATTCTCAGCTCGGATGAGTGAGAACCAACCAAACTATGCAAACTGCCTTTCCTGCAAACCTAACCTAAATGAACCGACTAATCTTGTTTTCAAACCAGTCCAAATCATTGAGAGAGGCTCTCAAAATTTTCCAGAACTTTTATAAAAGAGTTATAAATCTAAAAAAACAAACGGTGATTGATTCTCAGCTCGGATGAGTAAGAACCAACCAAAACAAACCAAACTACGCAAACTGCCTTTCCTGCAAACCTAACCTAAATGAACCGATTAATCTTGTTTTCAAACCAGTCCAAATCGTTGAGAGAGACTCTCAAAATTTTCCAGAACTTTATAAAGAGTTATAAATCTAAAACAACGGGTGATTGATTCTCAGCTCTGATGAGGAGAACCAACCAAAACCATCCAACCACGCAAACCGGCCTTTCTGGTAACCTAACCTAAATGAACCGATCAATCTTGTTTTCTCAAACCAGTCCAAATCGTTGAGAGAGGCTCTCAAAATTTTCCAGAACTTTATAAAAGAGTTAGAATCTAAAAACAACGGGTGATTGATTCTCAGCTCGGATGAGGAGAACCAACCAAAAACCAACTAAACTACGCAAACCCAAGCCTTCTCGCAGAAACCCAACCTAAATGAACCACTAATCTTGTTTTCAACCAGTTCAAATCGTCGAGAGAGACTTCAAAATTTTCCAGAACTTTATAAAAGAGTTAGAAATCTAACAAAACAAACGATGATTGATTCACTTGGATGAGGAGAACCAACCAAAATAAAACCAAACTACCCAAACCTAGCTTCAATAGAATCAAGAACTGGCCACTGTGATGAGTGTGAAAACCGGCCAAAATGGTCGAGGAGAAACCCCAAATTACCTCAGAATATCTCTTCAAGAATAGAGTGGAGCTAGGTCTATTTCTACCTCTTCCATAAAACGCGCAGAGAAGAAACAACCAAACTAAGCATCCGCGTAATCAGAACGCGGCGCTTGAACCCTAAAAGTGTCTCACCAAAAGATCCCTTCACTTTGATCTTTTTCTCCTTTATCATTCCCACCTCACTGAAATACCTGGCTTTTTCACCTCGCTTTGGAAAGAGCTCCCACCTCGCCTCGAAATAGCTTCCCATTAACTCTTCTCCTCATTTTCCATGTGTTTAATATCTTAAGTTTTCTGTTTCACCACCAAGTATCCATATGGATTCATGGTGGGCTGCATGTAACTTAAGCCAAGGCCCAAAATGGACCCACAATACTTCCAAAGGTCGAGATGGAGCTTATGGGCCCGAACCAAATAGGTTTTGGGCTCCAAAATCACAAAAACAAATATCTAATACAAGCTTCTACCACTTAACCCGCTGAACCCGTATGCCAACCAAATTCATCCGCTGAGGAAAAAATTATGAAATTTTTATAGAATGTTCCATGAAGAACAAGGAGACCAAAAACTAAGTAATCATTCCAATTCGGATGAGGGAGATATGATTGGAAACAAGGGAGGCTTCACCAAAATCATCCAAAAAATTGTGTTGTATAATGATGTTCTCGATGAACCAACTTAAACCGATTAGTCAAATCCATTGACTAAAATTATGAATTTTTAAAAAACCTCCTTGGCAAATAAGGAATCCAACAAAACAAACAAAGGAACAATTTCGAGTTCTATTGTGGAGATATGATCGAAACAAGGTCAAGTGCTCCGAATTTGACATACTCTAATAAACTTTGATTAAGCTAAAACTTCGAGGGGCCCCACTTGCTCCCTATAGCATGATGCCAATAACTAAAAAAAATAAGCCATGATGACACTCTAAAGTGAACTACATAATACCTCAACTAATTACATACAAACCCACCCGAGGCCTCGTAGACGTACTGCTTCAAAAGGGCCCTAATGAAAGAGTATGAGAACGATGGGTGAGTATGACACCCATAGGATAAATGCAAGTGTTGAGGGGCAAAATTGAGGGTCTACAAATATGCCCCTCTTCAGTAGAGTGAATGAACGAGTGAATCGTGGGTGTCAAGTGCAAGCGATGCAACAGTGAAACGAACTCTAGTGAAGAACCCAAGTGACTAACAATTTTGTCCCCACTTAGTAAATCAAGACACTAATGGAACAGTCACCCAATTGAAGGACTTAGAGAAACCCAGGCACAATGCCTGGGAAGATGAGTGATCCGGTATAATCCCGAAAATAATAAACCGGCGATGCCGAGAAGCATGAGGAAATCCGAGCAAACTATAGAGAAAGGAACCCGGCAAGCACCAAAAGACTGGATCCGGTGAGTACCGAAAAGGTAGAATCCCGCGCGCCGAAAAAGGCGGAACTCGGGCCAGACCAAAGAAGGGAATCCGGGCGAGTACCGAAGGTAAACCGGTGAGTACCGGAAGGGAAAATCCCTGATTACCGGAAAAGTAGATCCGGAGAGTACCGAATGGGAGATCCCAAGCAGCACCGAAAAATGATCCCGGCAGTACCGTGAAGGTAAAATCCGGCTAGTACCGAAGGTGTAATCCGTGAGTACCGAATGGGGAATCCGGTGAGTACCTGGAAGGTAGAAATCGGCGCGAGTACCGGTGCAAACCGGTGAGTACCGAAATGGGAATCCTGGGTGAGTACCGAACAGGGAATCCGTGAGTACCGAAAGGGTAAAACTGGTGAGTAATTGAAATGGGGAACTGCGAGTACCGGGAATGGGGAATCCGCAGTACTTAAACGGGAATCCTGTGGTGAGTAAATTTAAAGGTAAATCCGGGTGAGTACTGGAAAAGGTAGGATCCGGGAGAGTACCGAAAATGGGGAATCCGGGTGAGTACCGGAAAGGTAGAAATCTGGGCGAGTACCGGGAAAGGTAAGATCCAGGAGAGTACCGGAAAAGGTGAGATCCGAGCGAGTATCGGAGAAGGTAAAATCTGGGTGAGTACCGGAAAAAATAGAAATCAAGAGTACCGAGAAGGGGATCCCAATAGCACAGGAAAGGTGGTGATCCGTGGAGAGTACCAAGAAAGGTGGGATCCGAGCGAGTATCGGAGAAGGTAAAATCTGGGTGAGTATCGGAAAAAATAGAAATCTAGGTGAGTACCAAAGAAGAGCTCGGATGAATACCGGGTTGATCGAGAAGGTTAGAATCCGAAAGGCAACGAGAACCACCGCATTATAAAGGGATGTGGATGCCAAAACTAAGGCTCTAGACGAACTAAACTGAATGGGGATGACCTAAAACGAAACCTAGAGCATAATGGGGAAACTAGATGTAACCGCGGAGATACCGACCTCGATGACGAGCTGGTGATGCCCCACAGGACGCGTAAAGTGCCACAAATGACAAGCTTAGAAACCAAGAACTTCTAATAACAAGACGGAATAGCAGATGTCAGGGACACCCCACAAATGTGGCCAAGGGTGAAAGAAAGGGGGTTATGCCTCGTGGGTTCAGGTATCAACGCCATGTCAAATCTCATAACCACACATGCGGTCAAAGTCGAGTCAAAAACATCACAATCACTCATTCAGAAAATCATCCATTTCTATCTCACAAACTGATATAGGCGTCCCTGTGCTGCGTATATCTCGATATGCAAGTGCCTGATGAAAAACCCAAATAAATTTCAAGAAACTAATCGTCTCAACAAGCCGAACAAGAAAACATATGAGGTGTGCGCCCAAATGTGCACCCCTATCAGTTGACGGCGGAGCGAATCTTTTTTTACCTCTAGCCCCAAACACCGTGTCAGATCAAGAAACCCGTGTGCATGTGGGAAGCATACCAAACTTTGATGCCAAAACATCTCTAGGTGAAATGGTCGCTGTACATGGGTAAGAGCCGGTCAACATGAAAAGATGGAGACGGCCTCTGTGAATGTGTCAAAGCATCAAGCTAAGATGGCATTAATAGCCCCACTTCAGACACCTGGTTTTAATCATGATCCCGAGTGCAAGCAAACTGAATCGGAGAAGCAATATGTGACCCCTCGATAATTCTCAAGAACATAGGGACTGTCAGACATCCCATACTAATCGCAGATAGAACCTGTCCACATAAAATGTGTTGAAGCAAACACGAGATCTCATAACCTCAAGGTGGTCTTACGACTCGGACCGTAATGTAGGCCAGGTGAAAGGTGAACATTAATGATGGGAAACAAAGGTCTGGGGCCATCTACTAAATACTACCAAACCCTTGTAATGCGCAATGTCAAATATCAAAGATCATGGAGCAAGGCGATCAACCCCAACATCCGAATGAACAATGTCAATGACATGAAGAACCAAAGGACACGTCACAAGGGAAGTAGATTTGATGATCAATAAGAGTAGAAGAAGACCGAAAGTAATAAGAAAATGATGAAATTGATAAAGCAAAAAAGAAAGAAACAAGCTGATATTAAATGTGGCAATATGTTAACGACGAACAACTCGTCCCAAGAACGTCAAGTCAAAGCAAGTCAATATAAGATGGGAATGGTGATGCAGGTAATGATCCAGGGACCTAGTACGAAGCAACTCAAACCTCATTCCTAATGTATTACCCAAATTTATGGAGAAAGATCGCACAATGCTTCCACTCAACCCTCAGAGGAATAATAAATCTCTCAAACCTAAATGACCTTTGATGATCCCAAGTATATTAAAGAATATCAAACAAACAATTTTTTTTTTTTTTTTTGTTTTTGTTTTGTTTTTTTTTTTTTTTTTGCGTTGTAATCAAACCAACAGGCCTAATGCCACTAGTACAATTCAACCTAAAGAACCTCAAACCTCCAAGACCAAATGGTCCCCTCAACCTAAGAACTGAACTCCTGATCAAACCTATAGACTTAATAAAGTGGGCATGACAAACCTGACTGGTAGCTCTGGGATGAGAGCACGTCATCATCACTCAAAAGGAGATAAAAGTGAAATGAATAGATATGATAGAAACTAGGACTCAAAGGCGCACGGTGTGAAGATGCAAATGAGGAGAAAAGAAACAAGCAATGATGCGAAAAGAACAAACGAAGAATGACACAATGCTTATAATGCTCACAAATCCAATTAATATGTAAAGCCACGTGAGCAGCCCTCAACCTGTAAGAAAAAGTATGCAAGGTCGACCGAAAGAATAGGCTATAATAAACCGCGTGAGGCTCAAAGGGTTGAAGTAAATAGGATATATCAATGTATAGGTGTGCAAAAAGGAATATATTACCAAAATGATGGCCACCCATCCTCTAACCATGATCTCAAGCTTAAAACCTCTTCTCACCGATCCATTACTGGACTGCCTGCGGAATCGATTTCCGCCTAAGTCTCTACAACCAGTCATTCTCTGAAGTCGATCTCTGATGACATAAGGCCCGCCTCCACCCGGTCTCGAATCCTACCTCTGTGGTCGTTGATTAACTTCGAGGACCTTCAAGACTAGGTCGCTTTTGAAACTTCCTAGGCTCACCCTTTATAAATGCACGAAGCCATTTTCTTCGATAGGCTCGAACATGATCTGCCGCCCTCAATCTCCTCTCATCCAAAAGGTTGAGTTGATCATAACGGGACTGAACCCACTCAGTCTCAGATATCTAATGCTCTAATGCTATTCTCAAGGATCCCATTCACTTCAACAGCAAGACTGGCTTCCATGCCATAAGTACCAAAGAGTAAGGTGTAGCCCCGCCTTGAGGTAATGAAAAGATGTACGGAGCAAGCCCACAACGCGAAAGGGAGCTCCGACCAACTCGAAGTCTCAACCATCTTTCTCAAAATCTAATATGCCCCTTCAAGAGGGAAAGAATGAACGAGGAATCGGTGGGTGTGAAGTGCAAGCGATGCAAGAGTGAAATGAACTCTAGTGAAGAACCTAGATGACCAACAATTTTGTCCCCTTACTCGAATCATAGAAGACTAATGGAGCAGTCACTCAATTGAAGGACTTAAAAGAAAACTAGGCATGATGCACGGGAGATAGTCTGGGCTGTCTTAGAAAGATAATGAAATCCAGGGCGATGTTGGAGAAGGTGAGGAAATCGGGCAAGGTGGAAGGGTCAGGAACGAAGTATCGGAGAAAGGTTGGATCGGTGAGTAGGAAAAGGTAGAATCAGTGAGTCTTAGAAAGGTGGAATCAGGGCAGTCTGCAGAAGAAGGGTAATCAGGGCTGATCTGGGAAGGTAAAATCAAGTTGATGGAAGGGAGAAAAAATCCGTTACGAGGAAAAGGTGGGATCTGGAGTGCAGAATGGGGATCGGAGGCGATGCGAAAATGGGATGGAGCGATCACAGGAATGTGGGATCCCAGGGCGATCTGAAGGTAAGATCCGGGGTTAGTCTTGGGAATGGAATCGGTGAGTGGGAAGGTGGGGGTCGGGGCGAGTCTGCAGAGAATGGAATGGGTTGGTGCGATGGAGGTCGGTTAGTCTTGGGAAGGGTAAAATCAGATTGAGTCTCAGGAAATGGAATCAGGATTGGTGCAGAATGGGAATCAGTTAGTCTGGGAAAGGTAAAATCTGAGTTGAGTCTGCAGAATGGAGTCTGGGTGGTACAGGAATGGGGAGATCAGTTGAGTCTTGGGAAATGGAATCGGTGAGGTGCAGATGGAATCGGTGAGTGTCAGAATGGAATCCGTAGTCTGGGAAGGTGAGATCAAGTTAGTCTGCAGGAAAGGTGAATCTGAACGAGTGCTGAAAGGGGATCCAGGACGAATCTCTTAGGAAGGTGGATCGAGAGAGTATCGGAAGGTGGGATCCGAGTATCGGAGAAGGTAAAATCCGGGTGAGTATCGGAAAAAATAGAAATCTGGGCGAGTACAGGAAGGAGGATCAATGATCTTAGGGAAGGTGGGATCGGGGAGAGTCTTAGGGAAGGTAAAATGGGATTGATCTGGGAAAAATGAAATGCGGGCGAGGAGTGCCGGAGGAGGGGATCAGGGCGAGTGCAGGAAGGTGGATCCCGGAGGAGTGCAGGAAGGTGGGATAGGCGGTATCGGAGGTAAAATGCGGGTGAGTCTGGGAAAAAATAGAAATCTGGTGATGTCGGAGAAGGAGGATCAGGAGTCAGAGAAGGTGGGATCCGAGGAGAGTCTGCAGGGAAGGTAAAATCCGGGTGAGTATCGGAAAAATAGAAATCGTGAGGCGAGTACGGAAGAGGGGATCAGGCGAGTCTAAAGGAAGGTAGATCCAAGTGCAGGGAAGGTGGGATCGAGAGTATCGGAGAAAGGTAAAATGCGGGTGAGTCTAGGAAAAAATAGAAATGCAGGTGGAGTACCGGGAGAAGAGCCGGATGAATGCGGGAAGGATCGGAGAAGGGTTAAATCCAGAAGAAATCTTAGGAGAACCACCGGATTAAAAGGGATAAGGGATGCCAAAACTAAGGCTTCTCCACGAACTAAAGCGAATGGGGATGACCTAAGCGAAACCTAGAGTATAATGGGAAACTTAGGATGTGCCGTTGAATCGACCTTGATGACGAAAGGGTATGCCCAGTGTGGCGTCGAAAGTACCCTGAATGATAGCGAGAAACGAGAACTTAATAACAAGACGGAAATAAAGGGTATGCCTGACAGGACAATCTCACAAATGTGGCCAAGGGTGAAAGAAAGGGGTTATTCCTTTCGGTCTAGGGTATCAACGCCATGTCAAAATCTCACTAACTACATGCGGTCAAATCAAATTTGAAAACATCACCAATCACTCATTCGTGAAAAAATCATCCATTTCATTCCATAAAACTGATATAGGGTATGCCCCAGTGTGCACATCTGATAATAAGTGCCTTGATGAAAAAACTCTGAAATAAATTTCTGAAGAACTATCGTCTGAACAAGCGAACAAGAAAACATATGAGGTGTGCGCAATGTGCACCCTTATTGAGTTGAATATGGCAAGGCGAATCTTTACACAGGCCCTTAGAAATAGCGTGTTGTCTGAGAAGAAACCAGGTGTGCATGTAGAGCATACTCAAACTTTGATGCCAAGCATCTCTGGTGAAATGGAAATTTGCCGGTGTACATAGGTAAACTGAAACCAACACGAAAAAGATGGAGATATGCCGGTGTGAATGTGTGGCTTATCGAAGCTAAGATGTTATCATTAGCCCCGATTCTCTTGTATCATCTGTATCTAATCATGGACTGAGGCAGAAAAACAAGTGATTGAAGCAATATGTGACCCTCGATACTCCCGAAGCAGGGGGCTGTAGGCATCCCATACTGTCGGTAGATAGGAGCACATCCCGCCTTAAAATGCTTGAAAGCGGAGCCGCGAGATCTCATAGTCTCGGGGTGGTCTTACGACTCGGGCCCATGTAGGCCCGGGGGTGAAAGGTGAATGACATGATGAGCAAGGCCCAAATACAGCCATCTGCGAGCCCTTTATGCCGTGCAATGTCAAAATATCAAAGGATCATGTAGACAAGGTGACTCAACCAACATCAGAATGAGCAAATGTCAAATGGCAAGTGAAGTGCACGAAGGACAATCGCTTAAGAAGTGAAGGCGATGATCGATAGAGTAGAAATTTGAAAGGGATAAGAAAAATGATGAATGGATAAAGCAAAAAAAAGGAATAAACAAGCTAGGATACAAATGTGGTAATATGTGACAACGACGAACAACTCATCCCAGGAACGTCAAGTCAAAGCAAGTCACTATAAGATGGGAGTGATGATGCAGGTAATGATCCAGGGAACTAGTGCGAAGCAACCCAAACCTCATACCCAATGTGTTGCAGTCCATGGAGAAAGATGATACAATGCTTTCCTCAACCTCGGAGGAATAATAAATCTCGAACCTAAATGAATAGCGAATATCAAACAAACACACTTATTTTTTTTTTTTTTTTTTTTTTTTTGCGTCGAAACACGAAGTAGGTCGGGTGCCATACTAACACAATCCAACTTCAAAAGAACCTCAAACCTCAATCCCAAATGGTCCTCTCAACTTAAGAATCGAGATCAAAACCTATAGGCGGAGCAGAGGGTGTGACAAACGTGGTAGCGCTCTGGGATGAGAAGCACGTCATCGTCATACAAAGGAGATAAAGTGAAATGAATAGAGATGATTGAAACTATATAAAATGGGACGGTGTGAAGATGCAAAATGGAGAAGAAAAGAAACATGCAATGATGCGAAAAAAAGAACAAACAAGAATGACACAATGCTCACTTAATGCTCACGAGATCAAAATAATAAATGAAAAGCACACGGGAAGGCGAGGCCCCTGACCAGATGGAAAAAGTATGCAGAAATTTGAATGAAAGAATAGGCCATAATAAGCAAAGCGTGAGGCTCAAAGAGGCTGCAATAGGATATATCAATGTATGGGTTGTGTAATAGGAATATGGCTACTCAAAGTGATGGCCACCCATCCTTTGACCATGATCTCACTATAAAACTTCTTTAGGCGATCCACATTGGTAGCTCAGTGAAGCCGATTTCGTCCAGTCATCTCAGCAAGCTGCTCCTTCTTAGTCGGATCTCGGATGACATAAGGCGCCAGCTCTATTCGGTCTAGCTTACCTCTAGGGTGGTTGGTCCAATCCCACAAAGGGTTGCCATTCGTCGCCTTTTTTGAAACTTCACGGGCTTGACACTTTTCAATGCTGGTCATTTTCTGCGATAGCTGAACATGATCACGAAATTGCCCTCAATCTCCTCTCATCCAGGTGGCGATGAGTTGAGCCCACTCGATCTCAGATATCGATGCTCTAATGCTATATCAGGGATCCTATCTCAATTTAAATGAAGCATTGTTGCCTCCATTGCCATATAAAGAGTAGGTGTAGCCCAGGTTAGTCTGAAAGGAATGTCTGATAAGCCATAGCATAAAGGGAGCTTCTCGACCAATCCACGGAAGTCTCAACCATCTTTCTCAAATCCTCTTGATATTCTTATTTGCGGCCTCCAGCCTTGGAAGTAGTACATTAGTGCATGTCGGATGGTGATGATCTTCGAGGCTCCTGCATACTCTTGAACCCGATGTATCCATCGCCTCTACAAAAATCATCCTCTATCTGAATCAACTCATGAGGGACCCATATCGGTAGATAATGTCGTCGATAGATTTGGCCACTCTAGGCGCTATCAATCCCGGCATAAATGCTTCCACCCATGGTGAAAATAATCAATAGCCGCTAGGATGTACTCATGTCCTTTGAGACTTGGGTGAATCTTGCAATATCAATACCCCATGCGCGGCCAGGGGATGTAAGTGCATGTGGAAGGTGGCACGTGTATCAAGTCTCCGTGCATTTGACACTTGAGACATCTACGTACTAGCCTTATGTCTTGTCTCCCATGACTCAGCGAAAGTAGCAATCCTCATGATCTTGCGGCTAGCATGTGGCCTCCATGTGTGGGCCAAAGACTCAGGCATGAACCGCCTCTCGTTACTTGATTTGCGAAGCGGTCGGTTTCACCATAATAACAAGCCATCGGGTGATCTCCTATAAAGGGCATCCGCGAATAAGCAATCACGGTGTATTTGTCGATGCTCTTATCCTTGGGTGTGGGTACGATTTTTGAGAATGCATAGCCACATGACATCATGATAAATATCCTTGATACCATGGTAGCTCATCCTGATTTTCAATATCCAATCAAACAACGATGTGAACAAACCCTAAGTCTTAATCATCAATAATTAGCATAATTAGCTCCAGGGAATCGACACATAAGCTAAGGTGGCTAATGTGAAATATTGGATTCTCTTTACAAGCGAGATGTATATATCTTAATATCCAAATCGGCAACCAGTAGGTCTAAGTAAGCATGGTAGGGCTTTAGCTTCTCATCTCGAGTCCTTCAGATACCTTAGATTCTTTTGTATAACTAAATTGGACTCACAATGGATCTCAATATATTATAGAATCATTGTGATCCTCTGACCTATTACAAACCTCATACTCAACTATATTATTGTCATGATGATTCAGAAAATACTAATGTGATGCAGGAATGTGATCACGTTGTGGTGATATCAATAGATCTGATACCAAACCCAGTGATTAGGCGGCACCATCGAAATCTGATTTGCAAAAAAAAAATAATGCATGTCATTGAAACCAGTGCTCATGGAAAATCATGTCGATCCCGATCTATCATCGGATCTCTTTGAAAGAAGCCAAATGATACGCAGCAATGCTTCCGTTTTTGTGTCACATACTAAATATCATACTCTGTCGATAGAACGACCGTCTGTGACTCTGAGTCGAGCGAATTGGTCGAACAAATATCTCAATGAATCGATCGTGAGACCAAGTATGGAATACTTCGTCACATAGTGCCTAAGTCTCCTGGTGGCCCCAGGCAATGCTAAATAGAGGCGCTCAATCATAAGAATTATTTTCGTATTCCATCATCACTCTTACTTAGATAATAAATGGCTGCTCTTTCTTGAATCATCGAGTGAGCTACTTATCATCAAGCTATGTCAAGAAATGACAAATATAGAAACGGGGGCCGCCAGTGTGGGAGGCACTAAAGCTGGGGAGAAAGTAGCATCGCTGTCTTTATCAAAACCTTGTTGGCTGATCATCATTCCAAGCGAAGTAATTGGTTCTTCCTCGAGAAGAAAGATGGATTCGCATATGTCTGTTAGTCTAGCAGTAAACGACGATGTATTTGTAGTGCCTTTAAAGCCTGCGATCTCTTTCTCGGTTTTTCGGATGGCATGCAGTATGGCCTTGGTAACACTACGGATCAGCCTCTATACCACACTTACTAACAATGTGACCCTATGATTTCCCAGGAAGTTACCCCAAGGTGCACTTCTTGGGATTCAATCTCAATCTGAATTATGCGATCCTCTCGAAGAATCTGTAAAGGAGTACGCTGGTGATCTGCCACCTTAGGATTTACTATCATGTCATCCACGTATACCTCTGACATCTTTATGCATCATATGTGGAATAGAGTAGTAGCGGCTCTCACGATGAGTGGCCCATGCATTTTTCAGCAAATGGCATAGCAGGTAACAATAAGTACCCCATTCGGTGATGAAGGAAGTCTTCTCCACATCCTACCGGAGCCATCAAAATGCGATTATGCCCGAAGAAGCCCATCCATGAAGGGCTGACATAGGTACCGCAAGTGCGTCAACTAACATATCAATGTGTGGGAGGGAAAATCATCCTTAGGGCTAGCCTTATTCAAATCTCGAAAGTCAACACAAACTCTAACCTTGCCATCCTTTTTGGGAACAGGGACGACATTAGCGACTTTCGGGATACTCGACCAGCTGACGAAGCCAACAGGATTGCTTGGGAATTTCTTCCTTAACTGCGAGACTCCATCGAGGTGTAGCCTCTCGATTCACCTTAAGCGGCCTAGCATGTGTGAGAATAGGCAGAAGTGATCTTGAACTATAGTGGGGTCAAGGCACGGCATGTCCTCATACGACCCATGCAAATACATCTAATGTGACTTTGAGGCATGTCGATCAATTTACTCTTCTCATCGGGAGATAGGGGAAGAGCCCGATCCTAATCTCTCTGGTGTGCGGTACACCAAAATCTATCCTCTATGCTTCTCAGCTTGAGTGTAACTTTCTGTCTCTGTATCATAATTATGACCACACAATTAAATGTGTCTCCATGTATCATTAACATCGTATACATGTGCTGCGGAAGCTGGTGGTGCAATCAAAGGAAAATGCTGTGACACAAGCGAATACTCGAAAATACTCATGTCATTATTACCATCAGAAATGTCATCAAAGCGGGTGACAAACCGGTTATAGTGTGTCTAAAGAAGAGGTGGGTCCACGAGTCGGACTGACTCTCAGCCAGAAACGTTATCATGAGTATGCTCCCGTTAGCAACAAACCCATCATCATCAAACTCAATCATAGAAATTCGAACACATCAAAGCGAATCGAGGGGCACGGGTGGGAAGCATCCGAGGAATGCGATAGTGCGATCATGTCCATTGCGTCTGGTGCAGCGTCATAAAGTGTCCGCGGCATGGGGTCAATCATAGAAACTCGAACATGTCAAAAGCGAGGAATGGGGCCTTGCGAAGTTTGTATCGAGAAAGCGGCCCGGTCACGGAATCATGTCCATCTCGTCCATGTAGGTATCAGGAAGAGTCACTCCATCGAGTTTCATCCCAGCGAATCCATAGGTAGATCATAGTCGGGATCTCCTCGAGCACATGGAAAAACCTGCAGCTCTATCTGGTGATGGGGGTGCAACTGTCACGGCCTCGAGTGGCTTGGTGGTCTCAGAATTCAAACAAATCTGTCCTAGGGCATGTTGAATGCCCTGAATCTCAACCATCTTTGAAACATGGTCAACTCCCTCTGTGTGGGGTGCATACTCTAATCCTCTGGCAAAATAGTCAACCAACTGAAAAGTGAATGGGTGAAGGGGATAATCGAATGGAATGCCAGACATGTGAGCTCTCACTCTCTATCTAAGCAGTCGTGCCATGTGTCGCGCATCATCCGCCGTTGGGATGTAACCCAACCCATAAGATATGTCATGATCCGCTGTAGTAATGGCTTCGCGGCCCTGGCAGGCGACCAAATCCCAAACCGGGCATATAAGACATGCCTCTCATCGTACTAAGCACCAAAGTGCTCTTGTCTTGGTCGAATGACATGGGTACTATGTCCCTGCGGTCATCTACAGGCTAACAACTTTGAGCTTTGAAGAAATCGAATGTAAATACTGTCGAATGTAGGTCATCCTGCTGTGGCTGATTTGTAGAAGCGGATTCGGAGGAAGTAATAACATCTGTCAATTGTATCGTGATAATCGCCCCTCATATATGAACTTCACCTTCGATGAGGAAAGATGGTATAACACCGCCTCATGAATCGAGGCGACCAATGAGTTAAGGATAAGATTGATCATCGACACAGAAGGTATGAGATGCATCTGTGGGACCAATCATGACATGTGTCTTGAGTGTATAGCTTTGTCCTCCCGAGTCCATCATAAGCTTTGACGGTCTGTGTGGATGGCCCAAAATCGGATGGTGAAAATCTGCTTGATAGCGGTGCTGGATAGCGTTAGGGCGAACATTATCATTAGTGAGTGGCACCCTCAGGCTGGTAGTGCAACATCGATGAATAAGGAATGACATGACTTAGTCACCGGGTGGTAAATCATTGTCGAGAAAATGATATGTAACCTGTGAAACATAGAAAGTGGATCAGTCACAGTTGTGTGTTATCATCCCAGTATTAAGGCCACCAGTGTGCATCTCTATGTTATCTGGATGAGCCCCGATAAGCTCAGAATGGAAATGAGAACTGAGTGATCTTGCTTGGTAGCGTAAAATTTCATCTTTCCCTCTGAATCTCATCTAGCATCGATGCGGAAAAAGGTCTATCAACGGGTGGGGGGTGGCTACCCTCCTCCCTCGTACAATCGAACATCTCTATGTGAAACCATACTCCTCAGGGAGACGGAATTGAAGGTGTCTAGGGAGGAACATGTTGAAATATATCAGATATTAACATGTGGAGACATCACTGGATCGTCTAAATGAATTTGGAGACTGCGTACTGAGTTTGTATACACACTAAAATATGAGTTTGCATACAAAGCGATTGGGTGAGCCTCTCCATCCCATCCATTCATGAATATCTCATCTCTGAATACTCGATCAAATGCTTTTAGGAGTGGAGTGCGGCTTCTAGTGTCATGAGTGGGTAGCGAATTACGTAGTCAGCGGGGCGTCTAAATCAATAAACCTTGATCAATCCAAATTCCTCTATTAGCATTCTTGAGTGCAGCACAATTATGCAGTGTGACCCGACTCTTTGATGATAAGCACGGTGAAGATGCGCCCCACTGGATCGGGTGGGGTGAGAACGTAAGTGGTATTGGGTGGTAATTGGAATAATCAAGCCCCCTTCGACCAATCTTTGAAATATGGCTCAGGTAATCAGAGTTATTGTCAAGTGCCTAATGGCCTGGGTGTGGAGTGCAGTCTTTCTATCACTCTTTGATGGTCTTGTCTGAAGTGGCCTGAGGCGCTATGTATATCTTGTGTGGTGGCGGATGTAGAAAAGTAGGCCCAATGGCTGAAAGATGGCCCAGTGCATGCGACCCCGCTATCATCTGTTAGGAGTGTCCCAGCGTCTCAAATGGAAGGTGTGTAAGGGTACTGTGTCTGTCATGATGTGTTTTTATCGATAATTAAGTTAAGACCACATTTCTTCCAGTGAAGGAGAAGAGTACGCCCGTAATCACTCTAGATATGCCCTCCTCAATGCCATAGAGGGCTGAACCAATGATCGAAATGCGTACGTGGGAGAAGCCCGTGAGATGCTATGGCGGTGAAGGCTGCGCTTATAATCTTTGATACGTCAGCTCGGTGCATCTATAATCATTGCTATCTTCTCCTTCCATCGGAGATAAATGAAATGTGACTCTTGGGCCTGCGAGAGACTATCGACTCTCCAGGGATCGTCCACTATAGTATTAAAATAATGCATGCGATAGCTCATACAAATCAGCCCATATTCTCTTTGAGATTATGTGATTAAATAGCGTGGCGGCACCTCCAGCTGAAGAAAACGCCAATGTACCCGTATAATCAGTCATACACTTTAGAATAGCGGTTAATATAGCGCAAGTGAATAAGGGGGCACCCTATCCCAGTGTACCTCTCAATGTCTGGCATGCGGAACTCAACTGGCAAGGCTGCCACTGGAAGGTCATCATATCCGTCCCAACCTATAACTCCATCATAAACATGCAAATACGTTCCTACATCAAATCCTATCGTCTGGACTTTGAGTACCGCTCAATAATGATCTGAAGTTCTGTGAATCTGGCATGGTCGGTGTCATGTAGAACAAAAGCTCCAACCCGTGGGGCTGATTGAACAGGTGGTGGTGGTGGAGGTGGAACTATATAGTCCTGTTGTACAGTGGGTCCAGATAATGGTGGGGGTGGTGGAGGTGGGCTAGGCGCTAATCTGGCATGCAGTGGTCCGAGATGATGGTAGTTTGTGGTGGAGGTCGGGTAAGTGTGTCTGGGGTGCTCAGAAGTGGCAATGGATTGGGGCTGGTGCTATCAATCCTCATCCAGTCTGATATAGCATCCGGAGGAGATGCCATGGTATCGATAATCTCGGTAGGCCAGTGGTGAATGGTGCTATCTTGAGGTCACATCTATGATTTGATGTACGTTCCTAACGCCCATTTGTGTGGATCTGAATCTCTAACAAGTCTACCTTGGTGAATCCAGGCTCAGGAACTGGTGCGCTCTTAATCAATAATCTTTGGAAGTAGGGGCATGTGGTGCGTGACTATCAGATCAGAATTAAATCAGTCATCACGATCCATGTGTGAAATCTCAGAGATAGTGATATCTGTGGTATTCGCATCAATGAGTAAGTGGCTCCCATGGGGGCGGGAGTCCGATATGGTATGTAGGAGGTAGATGAACAGGCCCTTGAGGAAGAAGCCCAGTCTAAAAGGCCTATAGTGGTACCTGAGGATACCTGACAGAGATCTAAATCCAATACACGTCAATCAACACTCTGGGACACTGCCCGGCCATTAAATATATGAAATCCATTCGAGGGTATATCGGTCTTATTTTTCAGGACATAAGTCATCTCCTGTGCTCCCTGCATGATATTACCATGTGAATATATTCCAAACCAAGCGGTGAAAGCAAGTTGAATGACTCCCAACAGCTCAGCCGTCATGGTGATATTCAAACCAGAATGTTGAGTTAGAAGGCAGGATGCAGCATTTGAAACACAAGCGCGGCAGGTAAATACAGGAGAAGGCGATTCATCTGACAATGATGTACAGGTGACCTATCACAAAGGTGCACATTCTGATCCTCTAAGCTGAAACCAAATGTTTATATCTAGATATCGATCAATAATGAGAAAACATGCTATAATCAAAAGGTGAACACACAAAGCATGACAAATCTGATGAGCATTACCAGTCAGTGTATGATGCTTGTTTAATATGTAACTAAGGCTTTAAGTCAGAGGGCCATGTAACCAAATGGGCCCATTCAGTTCAGTTGGTCCTCTTAGCAAACCAGAAATTCTGGGTTCGATCCCGATCGATCGTATTTGTGGATATTAAGAAGTCACGGGCGGCGCATTCGCTTTTTAAATGGAAGGAAAATGTGGTTGTTTCGAATTTTGGGAAAATCAAAGTCTCTGAAGGCGGTTTTCTTTCGAGTAGCCACTTACTTTTGTTGTTATTTTATGAGGGAAAACAGTAGGCAAAAACTGATGACTCGAGTATGGAAGCGGTCTGCGAAAACTAGATTCAGTTGGGAGTGGAGTTTTCATGAGAAATTTCATGTAAATTTGCCCTCTAAGGCACAGACACCGATTCTCTTAGTGAATTGGGTGTCTGGAACATATAGTCACGGAGATGGAGGTATCTGAAATAAACATACAACTTAGATGGACCAACTAGTTGGTATCTAACGTAGCAAAACACTTTCAGCGAAAGGCGATGGCGTGCGTGGTGGCCACATTCATCAAGGTTTATGACAAACACTTAGCAACATGCATTTTAGTACGAAGCGTCTTGAAATTCATTACCCAGCATTAGCATGCCTGTGGTCCCTAACTGACCTTCATAAGAAGGTCGATTGAAACCGTATATAAATCTTCGAATCGAAACACCATGTCGCATGAATACAAATACCAACATTAAGCATGAGTTCACAATGTATATGTAGAGATAGATAGGGCCAAATAATACCTCTACATGTGTTCAAAACCAAATATTGGATCCTATGCAAAAGAAAGAGTAAATTTGAAAGGAGGTAAGTGGTTCTTGCCCCCTTTTACATATCCTTTAATCCTAACTCAATATACCATATAATCCCATTATATACTCTTTTATTGACCAAATGACTGGGACTGAAAAGCGGCCTATGGGTTCATAGTATTAAAAACACGCCATGATAGATTAGGGATTGAAACATGCTAAAATAATAAGAGCGCCGCGTTTATCTTGCGAGCGGTTGAATCTATTCTCAACATGAATTAGCAGACAGAAAAATTCTGAAACAGTGTCCAAAAGTTCCTCACAGTGGGAATCCTTGAAACAAAAGGAATGCGATTCCGATTTCTAATGACCAAGAACTAGCGCTTCGAAAAGTATCCAAACTATCAACCAATGACGAACCTAATAGACCGGCTGGACAGTTTCATGAATCAGGCGGTTGAAAAAGAATTTAAGTTTAGACCATCCTTACAAAGTCAGGAATCTAGCACAACAAACGGTGTTAGTTCTCAGCTCGGATCAGTGAACAACTAAATCGCGAACCACATAAGCGCACTGCATGACCTAACTTTCAGTGACCGTGGTTTGGTTTTCAACAGTCCATATCATTGAGAGAGGCTCTTGGTAGACTTTTATAAAAGAGTTATAAAAATCTAACAAGCAAACAGTGATCAATTCTCAGCTTCGGATAATTGAGAACCAGCAAAACAACCAAACTCATGGCGCACCATAAAACCTAACCTCATTGAACAGTAAAATGTTGTTTTTCCGAGCTGATTGGAAATCGTTGAGAGAGACTCTCAATTTCGAAAACTTTTATAAAGGTGAAATCTAACAAAACAAACGGTGATGGATTCTCAGCTCGGATGAGTGAGAACCAGCAAAAACCAACAACTCAACAAAAGCGCCTTTCCATAAACCTAACCTATAAATGATGACTGTCTTGTTTTTCCAAATAGTCCAAATCAGACAGAGGAGCTCCCTCAAAGTTTTGAACTTTTTTATAAAAGTTAGAAAATCTAGCAACAGCCAGCGTTAGTTAGTTCTCAGCTCCGGATGAGGAATAACTAAAACCAACCAAACTATGCAAGCGCGCTCACGAAGTAACTAGTGACCGACTAATCTTGTTTCAAACCAGTCAAATCGTTTAAAAACTCAAAATTTTCCAGCACATAAAGGAGTTAGAAATCTAACAAACAAGCGTTCAGTTGATTCTCAGCTCAGATGAGTGAGAACCAGCCAAAAACCGGCCAGCTACCCGACACTTGTGAAAGCTGACCAGGCGACTTGTGGTGGCAAAACTAAATGATTCTAACGGAGAAACCTCAAATTTGATCAGATATCTCTTAAGGCCAGGAAGTGGAGCCAGGGTCTATTTCTTTACTCTTCTACATGAAGAAACAGTAGCGTCAGCGAGTAGTGGCGTGGTTTAGACGGAAAAGTGTCTTATTAAAAGATCCTTTCTTTGATCTTTCTCCTTTATTATATTCCTATCAGCCTCATACCTGGTTTTTCACATTAAACTTTGGAAAAGAGCCCCAATCGGTCTAAATAGCTTTATTAACTCTTCTCCTCATTTTCCAGGCTTAATATCATAGTTTTGACGCTAACACCAATCTCCATATGGATTCATGGTGGGCTGCATGTAACTTAAGACAAGGCCCAAAATGGACCCACAATACTTCCTAAGGTCGAGATGGAGCTTATGGGCCCGAACCAAATAGGTTTTGGGCTCCAAAATCACAAAAAACAGCGCTCCACACAAGCGTGACTATGAGTTGAGACCAGTTGCCAACAGTCCATCCGGTTGAAGAAAAATTATGAAATTTTTATAGAATGTTCCCTGAAGAATAAGGAGACCCAAAAAAAAAAGCGGTGCACCACATTCCAGAAGAGTGGTGGAGATATGATTAAACAGGAAGAATTATCATAAAATCATCCAAAAAAATTGTGTTGTATACGTATTGCCCTGATGAACCAGTCAAACCGATTAGTCAAACGGTTGATAAATTATAATTTTGTAGTAACCTCTTGTAGAGTCAGCCAAACCAGCAGTGAACAATTACGATTCGGACAAAGGAGATATGACAAACAAAGGTCAAGTGCTCCGTTGACATACTCTAATAAACCTGATTGTTCAAAAGCCTCGGGGGCCCCACGCCTGTACGATGCCAACTGAAAATGGCCATGATGACACTCTAAAGTGAACTACATGCCTCAGGACCACCTTCCACAAACCCACAGAGGCTCGAGAGACGGATTAAGCACAAGATTTCTATGTTATCATGAGTGATGAACAGTGTGTTTACCTCAGATAAATGCAAAGTGGTGGGAGTAAAATTGAGGAGTCTACTGCTTCCTCAAAGTTTGATTCTCATGTACTGCAGTGGTGCTAAATATAAAGACAGTTGGCTTAGATCAAGTGGGAGGTGTTAGAGAAGTGCAAAGTTATCACCTTTAGCACTTGTTGTACGATCTTATAATGGTTATAGCTAGCATCTTCAACAACTTTGATGTTCGTGGTTATATGAATTGGTAGCGTCTTCCATCAAACTAATGATTATGTGCATTACATAACGCGAAATGTGATTGGCGTGCTGTGAATTCTACCATGTTGTGGTATATAGTAACTCTAAACTATCCACGAGATGTAAAGATCAACAAATTAGACGTATGTTCAGTGGGTCTTAATATGTATACTCCTGAAAATGATCTCATAAATCATAATAATCATGTAGTAAGACATATCGGATTGATATATGGGTGAGGTTTGTTGGAGTTGAGACCAAAGGATGAGTTTATTCAGATGGTCTCATTCCGACAGATTGATCTTTATCTGGGATGTGGTTGTTCTGACGGGACTTCTTTCAAACCTCATCCGTGTCAGTACTCTTCCAGTATATAGTAGTAGAAGCGAGGCCCGAGAAGAAAGGATTTAAATCGCTCACGATAGAAAGAGATGATGATTACCAAAAACTCATCTGTCGTTTTTGAGTTCATTTCACATGCTATTTTGTGCATTTAATATCCAACTCTTACATGTAAAACTCATAAAATTTCCTCAAGCTGGTTTGTAGGATTATTGATGAAAAGCAAGTGATTTGGTAAAGAAATGAGCAATATATTTCGAAAATTCATGAGAAGTCTCCCACAGTGCATCTGGAAAAGATAGATTTTTTATTGCATGAACATAAATGGTTAATTCCCTCTGTAGCTGCATTCTACATTCAAGAGCTTTCAGCAGTACTCACACGCCCAAATTGAGTTAAATGAGAAGAGTTAACATTTGTAGTTAGAAGAAAAACCAGTTGTTGTCTGAAAAAATTTGTCATGACGGAATGGTCCTTGACGAGGAAATGAACATGCCAGCGGAAAACTATCTGATTAAAACAAGTGAGAAACCTAAAAAGTGAAATTTGATATTTGACCTAATTTCAGCCCATTCACCCTAGGACCATATATATATACAGTTTTTGGTAAGAATGACGGGAAAGATTGGAGATCTACTCTCATGAGGGTTTCTCTCTCTGGGCCTACCTTTTCCAGGTTTTCCCAGTTTGGTTGTTTTAGATTTTAGAGACGGAGTTTAGAGCAAATTTTTGTTTTGTTGAAGAGATTTGGTCTTTGTATAATAGAGATTGAGATTTCACTAAGGGTTGAGACAAGATTGAAGCTAAAAATCTGGATTTCTCTCTCTGTGGTTTCTCTCTCTACTTGCCCATTTTCTTAGTTTTGCTGCGATTTTTCTTTTATGATCTTAGAGTAGTTTTAGAGCATATTTTTATTTTTATTGAAGAATTTCGGTGTTATTATGGATCTTCAGTTATTGGTGAGCGAAAGTTTGGCTCAATCACGGTTTTTCTGCTTGCTCTCTTGATTTCTTTCTTCATTTTCTTACTTTTTGTTTGATTAGTGATGATTGGAATCCAGTAATGGAACATTAAACACCCTCTAGAGGTGGGGATTAATTGTTGAACATTCAGATTTGCAGTTTTTTTCAATTATTTTGTGGGTTTGGCGAATTTATATAATTGAGTGCCCATTCATGTCTGTGACCCCATTTGGAATATTAGTAACATCTTCAAAGAGTTGTATCTTTGCTGCGATTTTCGAGAGGCCTCTGGCATTGACTGGAGATGGAGATTCTTGAGATTAAAGAGCGGCAACTTAAGGGTATGTTAGACTAATATCTTGGAACTAATGAACTCTGAAAAATTACTTTGATAGATCACTAATTTACTCATGGTGTGAGGATAAATTAGATGATGTAATTAGTTGTCGAGGTTTCTCCATCGATAAAGGATCTTGATCGTGTTAGCAGATCTAATCAAGGAGATATAAATTTTATTAGATTTGAAGGGCGAGATACAGTGCATTGGAGAAGGCTTTGCATTTTCTGTCTATGAGGCAGAATTCTTGATCTGAGAAATGGTTGTAGTATTGAAAACAATCAATCTTAAATAGTCTTAAAATTTTAAGTAGCTATTTAAACCCATTTGTCACGAAAAGGAATGGTATGTTAGATAGTGAAATGTATGGTGTATGGAGAAATCAAGCTATACTACATTGCTCTTAGACCGAAATCTAGCATTCAACTCACAAATGTTGTGCTTTCAAGGAAATGCAAAGCGTTTTGTGAATAATTATCAATCCCTAGTGACTCTCTTCATCTTATTTTTAGAATTAGTAGTTGTTTATTTGGTAGATTTTAGGATTAGTTTTAAATCAGTTTTTGTTTGATTAAATTGATTTTATTCCACATCTGTTGGTTGCCCTAAATAGTGAAGAGAGCCCTTGTCGGGTGATCAAATTCAATTAGAAGAGACCTCAATCCTCGATTAGGTGCGATATCCGGACTCCTAGAGTTCCCTTTATTACTTGTATGACATGTGCACTTGCAGAAAGGGGTTGAGTGTTGGTAATACTTTTTTCATTCGGTTTGAGTATACTTGCTTTTGTTTCAATCGGTTTTGGTGGCCCACCATATTCCTCCCGTGATATATTTTCATACATCATTTGGTCGTCTTAACAAGTTTTTGAGCGTAGATTGTCGGGATTCTATTTTAATCCTTGGTAATAGTGGCAGAAATTTGTGTATATATTAAGATTTTAAATTCGACAAGTTTTATGGCGCCGTTCTTTGGGGATTGATAATGATCCTTTGTAATGGTGTTATAGACTTGTGTATACTTTAATGGTCAGATCTTAGTTTTATAAGGCGCCGTTCTGCCAGGATGGCGCAGTTCACTTTCTACTCATTGAGTTGACATTTTGAAGAAGCGGGTAATTTGCTAATTTATGCAATTTTATTTTTATTTTATCTTTTTGGTTGTGATTTGTTTATGGATTAATTTTTTTATTAGTATTTTGTGCTTTGTTTTTCTTTTGTTTTTCTTCTTATTTGTTGTTACTTATGGAGGAACATTCAATAGAAGATAGATTTGCCTCCATTGAAGCCAAGCTTGAACTACTTCTTCATAAATTGGACCAAAGAATTCACAATGACTCACTTATGGAACAAGGAGTATTGCCTTATCAAAGGGAGTTCAAATCCCACATTTCAAGAGGAAAGAGTTGTCTCCTGTTAAGGAGCGATTTTATTACATGGAAGAACGAGAGATGATTAATCTTCAATGTTTACTAATTTCGATTTAGATGCCTTCAAGTCAACACTAGTGCTAGATTGAAAAATGTAGAAACTCAAATAGGACGCTAGTCCCGAGCATTCCAAGGAAAAATTCTCTAGGACTCTCCTAGTAACACTTTACTTAGTGATGAATGCATTAATACTCCTTTGAAGCGATTGTCTTGAAATTCCTATCCACGAATCTGTGGAAGAAGGTGAAAATGAGCTGGAAATTGAGAACAAAGCACTCTAAACAGCTTTAGATGATGAAGAGTCATTATTGGACAAACTGAAATTGAAAAGGAAAAATAGAGATCAAGTAATGGCTGTAAGCTGTTTGGTGAAGATTGACACATTTACCTTCCCCATGGATTTTATGACTTGGGGCATTGAAGAGGATGCAAAATTCTCCTCTTCAGAACCTACTTCTTTCCTCGACCAAGCATGGATTGACATCAAAAAGAGAACTCACCTTGCTTGTGGGTGAGAGAAAGCAAGTTCAATCTTCACCAACCATTACCTTTGTAGACGAAAGAGCCATATGGAAAATTAAAAACACATGGCTTCAATCAAAAGGGCACAAGTTGAGCAGTCCCCCTTAACAAGCATAAATGTGTTTACATCCACATCACATAAGAGGAGATTGTTTGGAAAATTGTGGCTGAACCACTAGCCATAATTAAAGGGGGATTTTGAGTTTCTTTCCCTCTTCAAGGTCTGAAAGAAAACATCCTTAGGCTGTGAATGGTTATGAAGAGGAGTGCTTTCCAAGATGAATGATTGGTCAAATGGAAGCACTAGTACTTTTCCTATGAGTCTAAATTTGGACTCTAAAAGCGGAGCAGCTTCTTGGGAGGCAACCTATTTAAATGTAAGGATTCTATCATTCTCTTTTCTTTTTCTATTTTTTTATTTATTTTATTTGTTGCTTTTTTTTTTTTTTTTAATCTTTGGGATGAAAAGTCCGGCGGTCCGTTTTTAACTTTGTTGTTAGTGTTTTTCAAAATAAGATAAGTTTGAGCTCAACATGTTGTCATGGTAGTTTGCAAGAGCGAAGGCAAGAAGTTGGAAAGTGGTTGATGTAATTATAGTGGCAGAGTGTGAAAAAAAATGGAGTGGAGATGTTCATCAATTTCGGGTTTTGAGATAGAAAAGAACCCAAATTGAAATGAAATATAAAGTTGGAAGTTTCATGATCATGCTTGAGAGAATTGAAGACAAGAGATGAGTTTAAGCACATGAATGAAAGCATTAAGGAGGTTTCTATTGGAGAATTTTGAGAGAATATATATAAGCATGAAGGACTTTTGAAGGATAGCAAGTGATATGGGCAAGAGACAAGCAAGGAGAACCTAAGGAGTTAAAGAAATCATCACACTGGACAGCATTAGACATTCACAGTTTTCTGTATTGATTGAGGCTCCAAATGTTCACCTCAATGACACATTCTACATTGAAGAGCTTTCCATAGTCATACACATCAATTCCCGAGCTAAAATGAAAGAGATATAGGTATAACAAGTTGGATAAAAAACGGGGGTCTTTGACGGAAATTGCTGACGTGACTAGCACCAGTCACAGCGAGGCTGTACTTTAAAACCCATTTTCTTCTTCCTACTTTATACTCTATCTTGCCATACTCTTTGTCGACCGCGCAACTTCCAACCACTTTCAAATTCATTTCATCCCTCAAATCCTAATCACACATTCCTCCCCAATCCATCCTCCATCATCTTCAAACTTCAAAACCCATCACAAACCCACAACCTTACCGTGTGTTCAAATTTTCCATCCATCATTCCAAGCATCAAGAGGAGTTACAATGGAAGAAAATTTTTTGTGCAACTAGTTGTTTGTTTTTGGGTTCTTTGTGGATCATTGTTGATTGTGGAGTGATTTGCATGTATTGAAGGAGGTTTTGAAGAATCAAAACTCACTCATTTGAGGTGAAGGAAGTTGAATTTACACACCAAGTGTTTGAAAATGCAAAGCCACTTTCATGGCTCCAAAGAAGCAAAAAAGTATATCAAGGGTAGTACACCAATGTCAATGTCTGAAAATCATCAAGGTTCCTATTCAAAGTGGCCAAGACTACAAAGGGAGTTCACTTTTCCCAACTCTTATTACCTTTACTTTATTGCTTCCTTTTGCTCATTGCTAGACATTTGAGACAATGTTCATCTCAAAAGTTTGGGGTGTTTGTTTTTGTTAGTTTATCATCACACCCCAAATGTTACCATTACAACTTGAACCTAAAATTTTCTGGTCTTTTCTAGATAATGACTTTGTTGAAGTCTTCTAACATCTTAGTTTGGTATATTTTTTTTAGTTAGAGTTTATTGGAGTTAATTGAGTTTTTGCTTGGAGTTGTTGTGATGTCAATAAGGACCATAAATGAACCCTTGGCATATGGACAATATTAAGAGATAATAGGACTTAATGCTTAATGAGTTATCTCTTTAATGAGGCTATTTAGTGTGGTTTCTCACAAAATCCATGCACGTGGTCACTAAGTACCCTTGAAAAGTAGTTTTGGCAGGTTAGAAGGTTTATGAGAATCCATCTAATTTTGATCTCCATAGGTTCTAGAACTTGTTCTGTAAACGGCGAAATCTAGGCAACACAACAATTGAGAAATGATATAGGTCATCCTTGAAAGATTGGCCTTTCAAGCTAACCCTATTAATATGCATATGCATATTCCTCTAGTACCAAGATGTTGAGCCTTAAAGAGCTAAAATTCTGTTTATAAAAAAAAAAACCAAGTTTGAAGCCAATAACATTCCTTTACATCACTATCCCTCAATAAAAGACAAACTCACCCATAACATGAGGGATTTGAACATAATTGAGAAATGTGGTGAGGAACAGAAGTTTGGGGAGTTATTTTTCCATAGGAAAAATAGCTTAAATTAGTTGAAATGAGTTGAGGTGAAAATCAAAGGGTTGTCAAAAAAAATAAAAAACGAGAAAAATATCAAATTGCAAAAAAGCAAAAATACAATAAAAAAAGTCAGGAGAAGTGAGTCTAGTTGTGGGGTCCACACCCTTGACACGGGACACCCCTTCGGTGGCCTTGTGGGGTCCATATACGTAACCAGGTGCCCTTCGGTGGGTCCGGCTCTGGGAATATCATACCCTCCCTAGGCATTTTCTTTTCGCCTTCGTAGAGACTCGAACCCGGGACCGGGGCTTAAGGTCAGCGGGGCATCTGCTACGCGAAGGCTCTTGTAACGCCCTGAGTCGCAAGAGGAGTGTACGATGCGGCCAATCTTGCAAGGGCATATAAGGCACGAGTGTCACATAATAGTATTTTGGAGATTAAGTAGGAAATGCGAGTTTATGGAACCCGGAATTATGGTATTAAAACAAGGGTACAATTGTCATTTGCAAAGGATTATGAAGATTATTAAGTGTAGAGATGGGCCATATGCAAATTTCATAAGTTACAATTGCAAATTGAAAAGATGAGGGTTATTTGCAAATTAAAGGAAATGTTAAAATAATAAAAGGAGAAAAACAAAAGCCAAACATTCATTTGGTCTTCAAAAGGCTAGGGTTCACGTAGGAGAGAAGGAGAGCCAAGAGGAGGAAGAAGAGGAAGAAGAAGGAGGAGGAGAAGTCCAAAAATCAGGTATGTCTTTGCCTTGTAACCATAGGTAATTGGATTCTAGGACTTTGGCAAGGAGAATAGATGCTCCTTTTGTTAGGGTTTTGTGCAAAAACCATGAACCTTTGAATTGTTGGGTTGTGAGTAAAACCCCAATTGGGAGAAAATAACCCTGAAATCATCCAAATTATGTGGTTTATAAGAATTAATTGGACACTTAGGTAGGGTTCTTGAAGTTTCACTTAGGGTTTTGAGTTTGAGGTTCCATAGCACTCATTTCAAGTGTTGTGGAGTTGTTTTTAGATTAATTCCATGTAAAATTCTTGAGGTATATAATTAGAAGTTGTATGATGTTAATTGAGCAAAAGTGGCAAAAAGAAGCAAATGCGGAAAAAATTCAAGGAATTTTAATAATTTGCAGGAAATACTTTGTTTTCTGTTTCGACCAGACCTAAATATTTGACCATAACTTGCTCATTTCTAATCCGATTTAGTGATTCAAGTTGCTGGTTAAAATGAACTCTAGGAAAAAAATTTATCTGAGGAAGTTAACCAAAATTTTTAATCTAAAATTGCCCCATAAATCATTTGAAGTGGAGCCTGTTGAATTTGTTCATAAAACTGAGTCAAATACAATTGTGCAGATTGTGTTATGTGGTTGAGGGCTTTAGAGAAGGAATTTTAAATTGAAAATTTAAAGAGATGTCATTGGATATATAAAGGACTGATCTAGAGAGTTTCATAAATTTTGAAGATCGTTTGAATAATTTTTGAGTCATAAAGTCTATAGAGTATTGTTGGAAAAAGGTTGGCCAAAATGAGTGGGTTTTTAGTGCTTGAATTTGTTCAGTTGGCTTTAAATGAGATGTGTATGGTGGATTAAAATGGAAGTTATGATTAATGTAGATTTGTGGTTTTCTTAGAAAAAGGTGAAAAGGACTATCGGGCGGGGAAAGCGGGAGTCGACGAGAAGCAAAGCGGGTTGGCGGTGAAGCGTGTGAGTGAAAATGATATTTTGAAAATTGAGTTTTAGAGCGGATGGTTTTAATATTATTGGTTGTGGGAAGTTTTATAATCATGGATGGAGACCACTCAATCTAATGTTTATATTGTCTCTTTGTATTGTGTTTGATGCTCATTAAAGTCATTATGAAGTTTTGAACATAACAGATAGCGTATTTGAGCGGTAAGTGGGACCAAACCATTTATGGACAGTGGAAAATGACATGGATGGTTTACCACAAACCCTATGGCTGTGCGACTGATATCGGCGAGTACGCCATGCAGGATTTGAGGAGTAAGTTATAGGTTACTAAGCGGGGAGAATTAGGTGTCTGAGTAATATCACTTACATGTGATAGGTGCTATATTTGGAACCCCATGCAAGCGTGAGTTTCCGCGACGTAGTAGTTATGGCCCGGAATGTGATAGTCCCTCTGCGTCGATTACCGAGCTGTTCGGTGTGTTTATTCCACAGGTTCCACTTCAGAGAAGAAAGAAAGAAGAAGGAAATAAAAGTTTGAGGCATAAATGTTTAAGGCATAAATTGATTTTATCTTATAGTATTTATTACATAAAGAAAAGAAAGAAAGTTTGAGCATAAATGCTTAAGGTATAAGCGATTTTAATTGTAAGTATTTATTGCTTTGATATATACTGAAAATGTTATTTTGATGAAAATGTACACTCACTGGGCTCCTTTAGCTCATTCTTTTCCATATGTTTCCAAAAATATTTTCAGGACCGGGGTTCGGGTGTGCCTTGCGTGCGGTGAGTTGAGCCATCGAGAGGCGATGCATGTGAGCTGCGTTGTATAAATAGTTTGCATATTTTATATGTCGAATACTTTGTCATGTATATATGCATATATGGATATATTTTGAAAAGACTACTTAAGGTGGTCGGCAAGTCGGCCTTGATGCGAAAAAAAATGCATGAAATTAAAGAAGTTTGGAATGTTTTGATTATTTGAAATGAATAAATGTTATGTGTATATATTGTGTTTGATTGGGTTGTGGGCGAGAGGTCTAAAAGCGGAAGTTGAAAGTTGAGGATTGAAAGATTAGAAGTGTTTTTAAATGTTTTATGGTTTTGTAAATTTGGGAAAGTCAGAAAAACGGAAATACGGCGATTTTTACGAAAAATCTAAGTGTTTGAAAAGAAAAAAAAAAAATTATCACTTCGCTCGCGTATTTTCTAAGATATGTTAGGATTGAAAAAGGGGTTAAACTCACATGGATTTTATTTGTTGTTTAAGGAAAAGTTTCTATATCATTGGGTGCTAGGGAGAATCCCCTCGGTTTCATGAGGTTATCGGGTGGGATCAGCCTACACTAGCCTCGTATTGCTTATTCCCTAGAGCAAGTAAATCTAGGGGTGTCTCAACACCTAGTACCCTAAAGCCAATTGGTCCTAAGACTATTGATTAAAGCCGCTAAGGGTTGGTAGAAAGCTTAAGGGGTTTTGACATTGCTACCACTCTAATAACCATGTCTTAAAAAGAAAAGGCTTCTTGGTGTTTGTTGAAAGAATCGAATTTGTGCAGGATGCCTAAGCAGTTTTGGGGTGTTTGAGAGTGTCACTATCTTTGATGGTAAAAACAGGACGGAGTAGGGCATCGATGCGAGAAAATATGTATGTTTGGGTAAGTTTAGCCTAGAATGACTACTCAACTACGCACTTACCCAAGCCTTACATTACAAACATAAAGACCTAATTGATCTTGAGAGTTGTGTGTGCCTACATTAGTGGAGAGTGATAAGAACAACAGTTTTCCATGGAACCTAAATAAATTATCTTAGGAGATCTGCGTACTTATCTCAATTCTCATAAACTCATCTAGCTTGCAATTGTTTGGATAGAGGAAGACCACACACACACACTAGTGAGAACCATGATCTAAATTTTTCTATTATGAGATTAATTCACTATTAAAATGAATAAATTATCTTGATCATATTCTTTATATTCCTTGTAAGGGTAATTCTTGAGACACATATCACATACCCCTTGCAAGGCTTAATTACTCAATTTTGGTTAAATAAAAAGGGTGAAATGAACTCTTCTCTTCCATTGCTTGAGGACAAGCAACTTTTTTTTTTCTCTTTGCTTGAGGACAAGCAAAACTTCAAGTTTGGGGGTGTTTTGATGAGTGCAAAACTCATCTATGTTTTGAGTTCATTTCACATGCTATTTTGTGCATTTAATATCCATATTCATGTAAAACTCATAAAATTTCCTCTAAACTTGGTTTTGTAGGATTATTGATGAAAAGCAAGTGATTTGGCAAGAAATGAGCAATATATTTCCAAAAGAAGAGTCAACCGTGAGTCTCACAGCGCGCTACTGAAAAGATGAATTTTTTATGTACCATATGGAACAACAAATGTCTAAATTCCCCTCATTGATGCATTCTACATTCAAAGAGCTTTCCAACGAAAGTACTCACGCCCAAATCCGAAGTTAAACGAAGAAGTTATGGCCCCGACAAATTAGAGAGAAGAAAACCGCTTGCCGCCCGTAAAATTTGTCGTGACGTAAAACGGTGTCGCTGAGAGAATGGTGTCGCGACGTAAAACCTGTGGTCGCGACCAAGTCAAGCAGAAACCTAAAATGCCGGAAATTTGATATTTTGACCTAATTTCAAGCCCATTTCACCCTAGGGACCATATATATACTGCTTTTTAGTAAAGAGGCAGTATGAAAGATCGAGATTTCATGGGGGCTTCTCTCTCTGCACGCCCCATTTTTCCGCTTTTTCTTCGTGATTTGATTTGTTTTAGATTTTGAGCGTTTTTTGTAATGATTTTTGTTTCTCGTTGAAGAGATTTCTGGTCGTATAATAGAGATTCGGGGACACTAAGGTTCAAAACAAATATTGAAGCTAAAAACTGATTTTCTCCTCATGTGGGTTTTCTCTCTAAACGCCATTTTCTTAGTTTTGTCACAGATTTTTATTTTTTAATAGATCTTAGAGTAGTTTTAGAGCAAGATTTATTTTTATTGAAGAGATTTCTGTTGTACTCAGATACCAATTTATTTACTCTGCTGAGGCGAAGATTTAAGCTCAAATCAGGTTTTTCTCTTTCTTTCTTCGATTTCTTTCTTCATTTTTCATTTTTGTTTGATTAGCATGATCGAATCAAAGAATGGAACATTAACAATCTCTGTGAGGTGGGATTAATTGCTGAACATTCGTATTTGCAGCTTTTTTTTTCGCTTATTTCAGGGGTTTGAAAACCTAATTTATATAATTGGATAATTGCTCATATAATGAATCGCTTGGAATATTAGTAGCTTATACCCAAAAGAGCCGTATTCTTCTCCGATTTTCAGAGGCCTCGAGTGACACACAGATGGAGATTCCTTGAGAGCAAGAGCCGCAACTCAGGGTATGTTAGACTCAATATCTGGATCTAATGAACTTTGAAAAATTATTTCTTGATAGATCACCAATTTACTCATGGTGTGAGGATACCAGATGATGTATCAATTTATTTGATCAGGTTTCTTCCTTAATCCGATAAAGGATCTTGACTCCGTTAGCAAAGATCTAATCATGAGATAGAAATTTTTATTGATTTGAAGGGATCTAGATACCAATTATCGGGAGTAAGGCTGCATTTTCCCGTCATAGGCAAGAATTCTTCGATCCCGAGAAATGGTCAGGAAGTATTGAAAAGAAACAATCAAATCTTAAAGAGTGCCAAATTTACAAGAAGCTATTGCACCCATTTGTCCTCGAAAAGGAATATGGTGTGTTGATAGCGAAATGTATGGTAAATGGAGAAATCCAAGCTATACTACATTGCTCTCGGACAAATCTAGTTATCCAACTCACAAATGTTGTGCTTTCATGAAATGCAACCGGCTTTATGAATAATTATCCCCATCCCTGACTCTCTTCATACCTTTTAGAATTAAGTAGTTGTTTATTTGCAGATTTAGGATTTAAATCAGTTTTTGTTTCAATTAAATTGATTTTATTCCACATCCTATTTGGTCGTCAAATATGAAGAGCCCTTGTAATCTGGTGATCAAATTCCAATTGTGAGAGAACCTCCAACTCTGGAAAATGGACATCCCACTCCTGTAGTCTACTTGTATTACTTGTATGACCTCGTGCACTTAAAGGGGTCGAGTGTTGGTAATACTTTTTCATTTCGCTTTATATACTTACTTTGTTTCAAATCATTTATATTTACCACATTCACTCCCGTGACCATATTTTCACATATACATCATTTGGTCGTCTTAACAAGTTTTTGGCGCCGTTGTCGGGGATTCTATTTAATCCTTGGTAATAGTGGCAGAAATTTGTGTATATATTAAGTTTTGGGTCAATAAGCTTTATACATGATTAGTGTCAAAAATTTGAACCCTATATTAGATAGGCTTCGAGTAATTTTTTGATCATTAATCATGTCATATAAACCAATTGAAGTGCTCATGTTACCTAGTAACTTATGTTAATTCCGAGGGTGTTTTCGGGTTGTTTAGACTTTATAAATACGATTGAACTTCAACCTCAATTAAACGATCGATCATGAGGTCGGAATTTTAGTTCCCGCCCATCAACAAGCCCAAAATCAATGGAAAAACAAAGGAAAAGTGGAAGAAATGAGATGCAGCTTGAAGACATGACGAGGAATGCGCACAAAGAAAATAAAGCAATTTCGCAACCTCGTCGCAACTAATTGCAACTTACATTCTCGCAACCAGTCGCAAACAAGCCATAATCTCGCCACACATTGCGAAATTCGCACAACTCAAGACCGTGCAATTGCGAAATTGGCTTCATCGACAATTTCGTTAGCTTAGCGAATTTCGCTTAGCTAGCGAAATTGCACCTTTACAATCCGCTACAACATCGCTAATTTCGCACTTCGCCAATTCCTCACATTGCCACCCGGCTAATTGGTTGCCAATTTCGCTAATTAATAAATTCTCCCTTTGTAGCTTAAATGCATGTCATGTTTTAATTAATGCAACCGCCTTCAAACTTGGTGACTACTTCCCACTCTATAACTTAGCTTAGCTATTAGGGTTTTCTGGGTATTTTTATACTGAGAGTCCTATAAATACCCTCATGTTTTGTAATGTAGAGAGGAGGTGAGAGGAAGAAAGACAAGCTGTGATTTAAAAGCCATTTAACGCTTTTGTAAATAAATTGTTTTATTTTTAAGTTTTGCTTTTATTTTCTCTTCTCTTCTTTCTCTTTCTTTCTTTCTTTCATTTTCCCTTGCCACAAACACACCTCTCGAGGATGATAACTCAAGAGATGTTGCTAAGCCCTTTTCAAGAGAAGGAAGCTAGTCAAGTGAAGGGCTTAAGCATGTTGTCCTCATGTACTGCTACTGCAGTGTATTTATGGCCCCATTCAAACTCGCCTGCATAACATGCATGTTACTGCTCAGCCAATACTTCCATGCTTCTTTGCATCCAAAGGTTTAGCATGCACTGTGCCCTTCTTTAGATGGTCCTACTTGCCTACGAGGTAATATTCATATGTTGTGGTTCTTCAAATTAGTTAAATAACATTTGCTTTTATTGTTTCGGGCTAATACTTCCATGCTTTGTGGTTCAAAGGTTCTAAAGAGAGATGCACCGTGATTCTTTAGATGCACTTTACTTAGCCTAGGTCAATACTCTACATGCTTTAGGTTCAAGAGCTCGGTGAGAGATGCACTCAGGATTCTTAGATCTCTTTACGAGCCTCTAAAAATGATAAAAGAATGCTAGGTTTTAAACAAAAAGGCCATAACTTGTCCTGTCGACTCACACAGAGGATAAACCCCGAGGACACAGGTTCGTCTCTATCACAAGTTAGTGACCTAAATTCAAAGTACTTCTTCATTGTTAATTTCCGCGAACTTTCGCTTATACTTCGTTTTTTCAAAACCATTCCCTCAATGAATCAAAGAGTCCAAATAGGAGCCTTACCTTCATGCCCTAATGCAAACCATTTTTATGAAGAAAACCCATCCCCGTGTTCGACCAGATTCACCATACTGGGCAAGAGCTTGACTACCAGCTGTGTGAGCTAGGTATATAAATATTAAGTTGATTTTAGCTCACTCTACCGTGGCACCGAATCAAAATGAGCCGCTGCTCTGGGATGCCCGATCACTACTTAGAAACAAGAGTACTTCGTGATCCACATCACAAGTGAAGGTAACCTTTACTTTCTTAGAGTTATCAGCCATGAAGAATCGCAGCTTTCTAGCACTTGACAATAGTCGCACCGATTCAAATGCCAGCTTTTCTACCATTTTACTTCTTTGTTATTAGTTTTAATTTTTCTTTTAGCACCTCGTTGGTTCTAATCGCTGTCTCTACACGTAACAATCGTGCATGCAACAAAGGATTACACTTCGTAGCCGACAGGGATTAGTACACAACCCGACCTAGCTAGCGAGGTTAGTGCACAAACTCGACACCATGGATCCCATACTCAGGAACAACAGAGCCAACCAGACCCCTATGAATCCAAATGCATATGTAACCATGAGGGATCACATCCACCTCCTAGAGTTAAGGTTCATCCGTATCATTCCTCCCACGATGATGCAAAGAAGGAGGCCACATTCGCACTCTCATTCTACATACCATGGTATGGAAATGAAAATCCATACACTATGCGGATTTTGAGGAGGTTTGCACTACCTTCAATAAGGTATGATGGACATGATCTGGCCAAGCTAAAGGCATTTCCCATTGACTCTAAAGGACAAGGCAAGATATGGCTCAACTCATCGAGGCCTGTAACCATAAGAATCAATGAAATGCAGAGTTCAGAAGTTATAAGACAACAATTTAGAGGGATAATTATATCTTTGTAGCATGAAGGTGAGAAGTTTTACCGTTGTCAGAGGTTTTGAGACCATCGTTGCATGTCCACACCACGGTTTCACACATGGATGTTAGTGAACCACTTCTATGTAGGTATGTCTCCGCCACGAGGCGCCTTTTAGAAACCATGTGTGGGGAGACTTTTAAGCAAACATCCCGATGAAGCCATGGATTTTTTAAATTACGTATCGAAACTTCCTAAGGGTCGTGATGAGCGAACCCCAGAGAAACTATAGGATGAAACTCACCACAACAGCAGGTATGTATGCATCAATGATGAGATGGAAATGAGGGGCCAGGGTTATCAACTCTAGCTAGAAAGGTAGAGGAGCCGGAGGGAAATTGTACCAACAGTGCAAAGGATCGACAACACCGTACAACCTAATCCTCGCACAAATTTCAATCTCAAAGACAACCAATGAGAATACCTGCTCCACGACCCTCGCAGTTGAATAGATTTGATGCCGAATGCAATAATCGAGGACAATTCAAGCCCCAACAACCAAATGCTCCATATAAACACGCATAATCCCAATTGAGGAATCATCCTAACCTTGCATGGAGACCAAACCCCCCTGCTTATGTACCACCAGAGCCAAGCTCGCTTGGTTCCTCCTGAAGGCCACAACAACCACCCTCCTTCTCCGTAGAACAAGATGTACCACTTGAGTAAGGTGGTGGGCAATTTGTTAATGACCAATGAACCAATGTGCAATTGGCACAGAATTGATACCGCCGAGAAAACATCAATAAAAATTGATGACCTACGCATTCAATTGAAACATTAACAAGTCGCTAGAGGGACAAGAAAGTAGGAGGTCCCAAACACCTCCAAATCCTAAGGGATCCATGAGGTGTGGCTCGAATGGATGAGGTTAAGTCCATAATCACCCTGAGAAGCTGAAAAGAGGTCGATCAACTTCACAAAGTTCGTCAAGAACCTCCAGTAATGAGAAGAATTGAAACTCCGAGCATATCCTCCTGCAGGAAGATTCAATGAACATCCAGATACCACTTCCATTTCCACAAGTACTAGAGGTAAGAAGAAGTATCTCAACAAGGTGCATTCTTGAGGTTTTACAAGCAAGTGAAGGTTAACATACTTTATCGGGACTTAATCAAAATGTTCTCAGCTTATGCAAAATTTTTGAAAGATTCGCACACCAAGAAGGGATTAGGCATCGAGAAGAAGCATTTTCACCGAACATGTCACCGGGCACATAATCCAGCAAATACCTCACAAATACAAAGATCCCGATCTCCCACAATTTCGCCACACTGTGGGAATTGCATAGAAAAGTCCTCGCTGGGATGCAGAGCCGCAGAACCTACTCCGCCGTATTCACATAGTGTTAGGTTTAGTGAACTTAAACCTACCAACATCACACTCTCATCGTCGATAGATCCGTGAAAACTCAAGGGGATAGTTGAGGATGTTCCTATGAAGATAGACAAATTTACTACCCAAGATTCAGGGTACTGAATAATCGAACCAATTGCTGCGTGAACCCAATCATGTATAACTATCTTAGAAGATCATTATTTTCACTTCGAACAACAATACGAATGAATGCAATAATCTTAGTAACACGACTGAAATATATCCATCAACACGAACATGAATATAATAAACAACATGAGGGTTGTTTTATGGATCACAGTACAAAGGTGCTAAGGAAAAGCAAGGAGTGATCAACCCGAGATAAAGAAGAACGTTCCGCCAACAACACCAACGTTAGCTTCAATTCGTTCACCCTAACAAAATTCATCACCGAGGAACTGATCAACAATTAGGCAATCAACATCATGATCACCTGTGCCATCGTACGGCCGAGGAGATCATTCTCTCGACTTCTCAGTATTGGCCAACTTAACCGGGTTCTGTTTTCAAAATCTGATTATAGCTTCACAAATTTTAATTTTTGTCTTATAATAGTTAATTCTCGTTAGTCTAAATAATTTTTCAAAATTCTTTTTAACTTACAATTTTTCCCTTTCTCTTTATAATTTACTTGTATATGAAAATATATGTTTCAAATACTAATCATAGCATATAGTAAATTTAATAATAACACACTTTAGTTATATTATTATTTAATTATTAGTAATTTAATTTAAATTTTGAACGCAGAAGACCTATTCGAGCTAAATTTAGAGTAAATAAAAGGCACAATAATGGACTATTCTACTGCTCAAAATGGCCTATTTAAGGTGGGAGGATTAGCCAAATCACAACTCCACATTCAGCCCTCCCCTCGCAGGCTCCCAAGATTCCAGAGCTAGCCAGGCCCCGCATCTCACTCCGCCGAGCCCTGGGGTTGCCCGCCGCCGCCCCGCATCCAAGACTGGCCGCCGGCCATCGAGCCGTCGCAGCCGCACGCGCGGCCGCAGCCCCCGTCCATCCCAGCCCCACCGGGGCCTCAGCCCGAGCCGCGGCTCGCCCCTCCCCGAGTCCTCACCACGCGCACGAGCCCTCACCTCCGCCTCGAAGCCATTACTTCAGGCCTCTTGCTCAGCTTTAAAGGAGCCCTACACGGGCTGAACCGATCATAGTTCGAGACTTTGCTATCGATCCAGGTCCATTTCGGGCCTCGGGCCGCCGAGCCCCGGTCTGATAATAACTGTGGGGATCTGGCCAGGAAACAGGAGCTTCGGGCCTCGCAGGTGGCACAGACCCCAAACTACACATTCAGTTGAATCTACGCATTTTCGCTAGCTTATTTATATATCGATATGGTCCGTACGAGGGTGGTCTCAGATTCTACCGGTGAGATTTCTGAAGACACCCGAGCCAGAGGTCATGAAAGACCAAAGATCAAGACTGAAAGACACTGCCCCCGAGGTCAGTGACTGACGAGCCTCGATTCGTAGACGTTAATAGACACTTATGGACCCTGCCCATCCCCAAGACTCAGAGGATAGGCCAGTGAGGGCTCCTTTCCAAGCTGGGCCGCACTTCGGCCCGTGCGAGTCATCATCTTCTTGGGACCTACCATCACCTGGCCGCATCGCTGAATGAGACGACACCTTCACTCGCCTATCACCGTACTCCTCGCTGACGCCATGCTCAGGAGAGGGACACCCCATTCCCGGAATGCAATATACGCAGTCGACCATTCTTCAGCCAGGAGTCATTCTACGGACGCCTTCGACCGACGTCGACCCTGTGACACTGTGAGCTCCATGATTGACGAGAGGCATTCGCCTCCCATTCATGACTCCACGACGCTTCTACTTCACCCGAGAGTGGTCCGACAAGCTCTACCACTCCATGACATCTCAGATGCAGACGGTCCCTGAGATCCATTTCGTGAATACGACCGAGGTGTACTCACCAACTAAGACTTCGGCAGCCAGATCGCGCACACCGACGGCCAAGCAATGCCAGGGTATAGAGATCAGCCCACCCTCCGCCCGCAGCGATGGAGCCAGCACCGCCGTGGATGTTACAAATTCCGCCCAGCTTCTTTATCTGAGCCTTCCGCCTCATATGTCGCTTCATCGACCATCTCGTCGCAAGACTGCTATTCCTCCGCAAAGATTACGTGCGCAGGAGGGGGCCTATCTCTTGAGGCATCAGACCCATCTCTGGGCAATTTCTGCTCAGCCCATCCGAAATGGGTGATTACTGGGCCTGGCGCTTGAGGAGAAGGTCCACCGAGAGACCTCTATACGAAAGGCAGAGAGCATACCACTACTTATTCCGAGGCTCCTTTTCCTATGTTCTCGAAAGGGTGACGGGAGCCGGAGAGTTCGGGATGTAGATGCGAGACACTCGCCTGGCAGCAGTAGCAAAGGACCTGGACTATGACTATGCCCGGTCCATTTACTACATACGCCGGGGCCGAGACCAGAGGAGGCACCCGGTGAGGAGGCCGAGGATTTACTACGAGACTCCATCCACCCGCTCCGCACTGCAGGTACGCAGGAGTCCCACCCATATTTCGCATCGCTTCACCACCATCTCCACCCACTACCAGCCGCAGCCTCCACAGATACTCCTTGCCCTCATATTCAAGACACCACAACGGTGAGTATACACATGTCGCTCGAGGGAGATGGTCGAGGATGGATGCGATCTCGCACATCTACAACAAAGTGTTCCCAAGATGCAAAGATTACGACCGCAGATCAGTTCGAGCCGAGGCCACTAGTCGCGCCATTCCATGCTTCACTGCATCATGACCCACCTGGCCTTCCTCATGATCCTACCCCGAGAGAGGAGCCCGCCACCGATGCACCACTGGATATCCTGGGTAGCAAATCGGCAGCAGCCACCACCACCACCACAAAAGAACAGGTGGTTGTGTTTCTTTCGATTTATGTATGGTTTCGCCTTATCAACTCGCCTCTACTAATTTTGATTATGATTTTTCAGATAGCCATAAGAGGTGTGCTGATGTTTGTGTGTAGCCTGTTATGCATGTATTAAGCCATTTTACTATATCAAAAGCTACTGGGACATATATATATATATCTGGCCAGATATCAGGTTTACTGTGTCCCCTATGTATAAGTATGTGTTTTTCTTTCAAACTACATAATTAAATTGCTTCAAATTGAACAATAGAATTGCTTCAAATTGAACAATAGAATTGCTTCAAATTGAACAATTGAATTGCTTTAAATTGGATAATCAATCATCATATTTTGCCACCTTATTTTAACAAATGCCACGCTTGAAACAATTTGTGTTCCAACACTGCCCAAAGATGCTCAACTTGGAAATTTCCTTATGCTATGTCACACACTGCACTCTAGATTGCTTCAATAGGTTGTAAATTTGTATGCTCTCCTTCACTTTGCAAAACCGGCCTTAGTATGTCGACAACCTAGATAGCTCGGTTACCAACACCGAGGACCACGTCGCTCTCCTAAAAGGAAAAAAGAAAGAAAAGAAGAAAAAGAAAAAAATAAAATCGTGAAGTTTTGCTTGAAACCCGAGCACCTGGCCCGCTGGTGTATGGCGAAAGCTTTCAAAACCCGATGCCCTAAGCCTTAATTGGTCGGGAGTCATCGATTTTGGTGTTCACATGGGTGGATAGGTAGAATTTAGCTTAATCGTAGGTGCTTGATTTTTCAAGTCACTGAAGTCCTGGGTAGTTTCTAGAGTTAGTGGTCTGATCCTTTGGCTTGATGCCCTAAACCACTGTCAGGAGTCATCGGCGACTGCTACACTGGACTTCTTGTGAACTCGAATTTTTTAGCATTGCACCCTACAATATGATTAAAGAAAAACAAGAGGAAGTGTAACCAAATTTATCTTAATTGTTCAACAGCTTTAAGGCCATGTCAATGCTAGGTTGGGGGAAACAATTTTGCATTTTATCGACTAATCTAGATACAAAATGAACCATTGACTTGTGTGGAAATCCAAGTTGAAAATCATGGAAACAAGCAGCATTCTCTAAAATTGCTCTTCTTATGGATTTTATTCAGATATAGGTTTTCAAATGTTGATTTCAATTGTTCACTTTAGCAATATTAGTTTGTATATATACAATGACCTTTTGAAATACAACCTTTCAAAATCACCACATGCATCTCAATTCTTATTTTTGCATCATATGACTAGCAACGTTTGCTGGGGGTGGATTAGTGCTCAAAAGTGCAATTTCAAACTTGTTAATAGATAGGTTTTGAGTAGTTTTTGATCATTAATCATGTCATATAAACCAATTGAAGTGCTCATGTTACCTTAGTAACACTTATGCCAATTTGAGGGTGTTTTTGGTTGTTTTGTAGACTTTTATACACATTTGAACTTCAACCTCAAGGCAAAATGATCGATCATGAGGTTGGAATTTTAGTCTCAGCCATCAACAAGCCCAAAATCAATGGAAAACAAAGGAAAAGTAAGAAATGACGCAAATAAGACATGACGAGGAATGCGCACGCGAAAAATGTACTCGCAACTCCTGTCGGCAATCAATCGCAATTTAGTTACTTCGCAAACTGCCGCAAATGGCCAGTAATTCAAGACACATTGCTAAATTCAGCCAACTCGCATCGCGTACTGCAATTGGCTTCACCGGCTACCTTCGCTAGCTTAATAACCGCTAGCTAGCTAAATTCGCAACCTTGCCAAATTCGCTTACAACATTGCCACTCGTTGTATCTCTTGCCAATTTCGCTTGCCATTGCCACCCGCTTAATTATTGCCAATTTCGCTAATTAGCGAAATTCCTCCTCAGCGAAAATGCATGCCTGGTCATGCTTTTGTAATTAATGCAACCGCTTCAAACTTGGTGAATTACTCCCATCCTATAACTTAGCTTAGTTATTAGGTTTTTGTATTTTATACTGGGAGGAGTCCTATAAATACTCCCTCATGTTTTGTAATAGAGAGGAGGTGGAGAGAAGAAAGACAAGTTGGTGATTTCAGAAGTTTTCATTTACTCGCTTTTGTAAATAAAATTGTTTTATTTTAAGTTTTGCTTTATTTTCTTCTTCTCTCTCTTCTTTCTCTCTTCTTTCTTTCTTTTCACTTTCCTTACCGCTAAACACACCTCGAGGATGACAACTCAAGAGATGTTGCTAAGCCTCCTTCCTTTGAAGATAAGGAAGCTACCAAGTAAATCACAAAGATGTCATTCTCATACTGTAAAAGTTACTGGGTAGTGTATTTATGGCCCTTATCTTCAAACTCGCTTGCATAACATAGATGTTATTTGCTTCGCCAATACTCTCCATGCTTAGATCCAAAGGGCAGTGACGTGTACTCAGGCTCTTTGACGGTCCTTCCATTCGCCTATGAGGTAATATTCATACAACAGGTTCTTCAAATTAGGTTAAATAACATTTGCTTTTATTGTTTTGGCCAATACTCCATGCTTTCAAAGGTTTCTGGTGAGAGATGCACCAGGATTCTTAGATGGTCTTTACAAATTTTAGTTCATACTCTCTACATGCTTTGTGGTTCTCTGGGTGAGACGACCGTGATTCTTTAGATCTTTACGAAATTTCTAAAATGATAAAAGAATGTTAGGGTTTTAAACAAAAAGGGCCATAACTACATCCCGTGTTGACTCACATAGAGGATAAACCCGAGGGACATGTGTTTGCCCCACTTCTCACAAGTTAGCGACTCCAAATCTTCAAAGTAAATTTCTTCATTGTTAATTTCGCTTAACTTTCGCTTACACTGCTTTTCAAACTATTCCCTGCTTTTGAATGAATTCCAAAGAGTCCAAAGAAAGCCTTACTCATGCCCTAATGCAACCATTTTTAAGAAAACCCATCCCTCGTGTTCGACCCTAGACCACTATACTCATATAGCAGTCGACTACTTCAAATAGAGCTGTGTATATAAATATTGTTGATTTTAGCTCAGCCTACTGTGGCACGAATCATGGCGCCGTTGCTGGGGATTAGATAATAGTCCTTTTGTAATGGTGTTATAGACTTGTGTATAACTTTTGGTCCGGTCAACAGGTATACCCTAGGCCATCTTGTAAAGATCATGACTTGGAATCTCTAGTCAGAGCAATCATGTCTTGAAGAAGAGTCTTCAAAGGCATGCTTTGTGAGTAATGGATCTCGAAGACAAGATAAATACACTTAGGCTAGTTCATCTAGTGGGAGAAGATACATAGTCTATACTCTGAACCAAGTCAGGTATAGTATGGAGTGAAATGATAGCATTGCACAATATATTGCATATGGAAAAGTTCGTAATCAAACTCTTGACTCTTCCGGTCAATTAGGGGTCGTGATGTGTTGCTGGATACCGCTCTTAACTTGCTTGAATAAAAGGGTTGGTTCAAGTGGCGAACATAACCGGAAACCTAATGGGTCACACACTTAGAAGGTTTGAAGAAGGAATAAAATGGTCTTAGATAGGATCCAAGCTGAGAGATAGTAATTTGGATGAGAACCGAATTCAACAAGAATGCTTAGGGATTAGACCATTTAGGGATTAGGAGAATCCCGGGGTCATTTGGATGACCATTTGGGTCATTAGGCTCATTATTAGGCCTAAAGCCCATAAGGATGCACACTACATGCATAGGGATGCATGTATGCAAACCCCTCTCTTTAATGAAGGGCACTATGGTCCTTTCCTCTATGTGTTTGGCTTATATTTAACCTAAACATCTGGACCCTAATAAAAGAGCCGTCATTCACATCTTAGAGAAGAAGAAAACATTTCTCTGATCTCCTCTAGCCTTCTCTCAAAAGGCTTGATCTTGGCTAGCAACATAGATCAAGCCTTAGCCATCTCCTTTGAGGTTTTCTTCTCCGACCTTCGTGTGGATCACCATTGGAGGTACTACACTTGGAGCACTCATGGCTTGCTGCACATCTTCTTTAGAATAAGCATCATCTACATCAAAAGAGGTCGGAAACTACAAAGGTAACGGTTTCTAAACACCTTATGTCTTGGTTATTCAACTTTGATGATTCAAGACGATCCATGGATGGGATTTTTCTTAATTTTTTTTATTCTGTTGTGCTTAGCATGAGATGCAGCTCCGAAAAAATCCCTACAGGTTTCCCAACTAGTGTCTCCAAGGTCTTCAAGGTAGCATTCATGCTACCACAAGTGGCTTCAATAGATAAAAAATTAGATTCCAAGTTTTCCATCCAGCTATCTAGATAGTCCATCCTTCTTCTAGCCTCAAAAACAAAGGCATTTAAATTGTCTTCCAAGGATGGGTGATGCTCTTCATCTCAAAACACTAAGCTTGAACTTCCTTGGTTATGAAAATCTTGAGGGACTTCTTGTATATAGCTCAGGTTCCCATAGAAAATTTTGTCTTTATGCCATGAACCCGGATAGCTGAACATCCTTTTCCCCATAGGTGGGCCATTTTGAGCTTGGTGATTTACAAGAGTGGTGAGAGTTGCAAAGTTGGTTGTGGATGGCGGATAAGAGCTTATCTTTTGCTACATTATACATTGATGCTCAACACCTACAATCAAAAATACAAAATAAAAAAAAATGAAATAAACTAATTACAAAATATAAACAAATGAAATAAACTAATTACAAAAAATAAACAAATGAAAATAAGAAAAGAAACAAATTGCTTAAAGTAATAAAATTCTCTTTTTCCATAGTATTGGTCTGTAACACCTCGAAATATACCCTAGTCTATTTCAACGTGTTTAGGGTATTTTGTAGGCATAATTTGAATTTTTCGTAATTGATGAGTGCAAAACTCATCTATGTTTTGAGTTCATTTCACATGCTATTTTGTGCATTTAATATCCATATTCATGTAAAACTCATAAAATTTCCTCTAAACTTGGTTTTGTAGGATTATTGATGAAAACCCAGTGATTTAGCGAAATGAGCAATATATTTCCAAAGAAGAGTCAGCAGGGAGTCTCGCGTGCTCTTGGGAAGATTAATTTTTCTGTACCATCTGGAACAACAAATGGTTCAAATTCCCTCATGGTTTGCATTCTACATTCAGATCTTTCCAAGCAGTACTCACACGCCCAAATCAGAGTTAAAATGAAGAAGTTATGGCCTGAGCAAGTTGGATAAGAAAAAACGGAGTTCTTTGTCGGTATGTCAGAGCCGGGAGAGTATGTCGCCAGTATGTCGCGACGGGGGTACCTATGTCGCGGTATGTCGCTGACGAGGGAAATGGTCCTTGACGAAAACGTGTCGCGACCCGGAAAGCGGCTGCGAGAAACCTAAAAAGGCGAAAATTGATATTTTGACCTAATTTCAAGCCCATTTCACCCTAGGACCATATATATACTCGTTTTTTAGGTAAAGAGGCAAGCGGAAGATTGGAGAGCCTCTCTCATGGGGTTTCTCTCTCTCTAGGCGCCCCATTTTCAGATTTTCTCGATTTTGATTCTTTTAGATACGAGTTATTTTTTAGTAGATTTTTATTTCTATTGAAGATATTTTGGTCTTTGTGCATCGGTCGAGATTTCACTAATGTTGAGACAAAGATTGAAGCTAAAAATGCGGATTTTCTCTCTCTCATGGGTTTCTCCATTTATTTGCCCATTTCTTGGTTTTTCTTTGCGAGATTTTATTTTTAATAGATCTTAGAAGTAGTTTCAAGCTGATTTTATTTCTATTGAAGAGATTTGGTCTTTGTACTCGGATATTCAATTTATTTCTTGTTGAGGTGAAGATTTAAGCTCAAATCACGGGTTTTCTCTTCTTTCTCTTGATTTCTTTCTTCATTTTCTTACTTTTTGTTTGATTAGTGATGATTGAAATCGATGTGGAACATTAAACACCCTCTTAGGGTTGGGGATTAATTGTTGAACATTCGGATTACAACGATTTCTAAGTTATTTTGTAGGTTTGAATCTTGAATTTATATAATTGAATCTTTATTCATATAATGGTGTTGAATATTAGTAGTTTATACCCGAAAAAGAGCTATATCTTTGCTACGTTTTTCGAGGAGGCCCTACGGTGACAGAGATGGAGATTCTTAAGAGTAAGAGCGGCAACAGGTATGTTGACTATCATCTTCAGGACTAATGAACTTTGAAAAATTACTTTGATAGATCACTAATTTACTCATGGTGTGAGGATAAATTAGATGATGTATCAATTTAGTTAATCCCGAGGTTTCTCCTTGTCGATAAAAGGATCTTGATCAGTGTTAGCAAAGATCTAATCAAGGAGATAGAAATTTTATTAGATTTGAAGGACGAATACCAATTAGATGGAGAAGGCTTGCATTTTCTCTGTCTATAGAGCGAGAATTCTTCGAGTCTGAGAAATGGTTGTGAAGTATTGAAAAGAAAAACAATCAAATCTTAAAGAGTGCCATTTTACAAGTAGCTATTTAAACCCATTTGTCTGAAAATGAATATGGATCTATTTGTTGAATGTATGGTGTATGGAGAAATCCCAGCTATACTACATTGCTGTGGACAAATCTAGAATTCAACTCTAAATGTTGCAATTTCAGAAATGCAAACTGTTTTGTAAATAATTGTCCCCATCCTAGTGACTCTCTTCATACCTTTTAGAGATTAAGTAGTTGTTTGTTGGTAGATTTTAGGATTAGTTTTAAATCAGTTTTGTTTCAATTAAATTGATTTTATTCGACATCCTGCAGTCGCCTAAATAGTGAGAAGAGCCCTTGTAATCGGGGTGATCAGAATTCGATTAGAGAGAACCTCCAATCCTCGTGGAGTACGATATCCGGACTCTGAGTCCACTTTATTACAGCATGACCCGTGCACTTGCGGAAGAGGGTTGAGTGTTAGTAATACTTTCATTTCAGTTTTTTGAGTAGACTTACTTTTGTTTGTTTCCAAATCAGTTTTTGGTATTTACCATTCCTCCCTTATTATATTTTCACATATACATTAATTTGGTCATCCTTTACAGTAATTTAAATGCGAAACATGGAAATTGAGAAACTCGGAAATTTTACAAGACACAAGGGTAAATATGTAATTTGTCAATATGGGATATAGAAGTCATAAGATAAGAAGACTATGGGTTAAAATAGAAATATGCATAACTTGTTTTGCAAATAATAAAGAGATGGGGAACCCTAGTGCAATAAAAAGAAAATTTTAATATAAAAAGGATGATGAGACCAAAAATCTCTCATTTTGGTCTCCCAAATTTAGGGCTTCACGTTTTGGAGCAAAGAAGATAGGAGAATAGAAGAAGAAGAAGAAGAGGAAGAAGGAGAAGAGAAAAATGTATGGAACTAAGTATAGAAGTCTAGTTTTTGTATGGATTCTAGTATGGAACTCTATAGAACTATGGTTTTGTATGGAATCATGTGTATTTTGGACTTTGGTAGGGATTTCTATGGTTTCCAGCTAGGGTTTGATTAGAATTCATCATAACCCTAGATTTGTTGGAAGTTGGGTTGAAAAACCCTAGTTTGTATCAAATAGATATGGAATCCTTCCTATTTCTATGGTTTTGTAAAGATTTGTGAACTTTGGTATGAATCCTTGGATTCTATGGCTAAGGTTTGGTTTAAGAAATTCTAAAGCTCCATTTTAAGTGTTTGTGGAGTGGTTTTGGAAGGATTCCATGTTGGGTTTTGATGTAGGATGAATTGAAGAGGTTTAAGGAAGAAAAGTTGGGATCAAAATGGAAAAAAATGCTGCATTCTAGGCAATTCAGCGAAGTGATGGGGTGCGAAACGAGGGTGGTACCGGTACCACCACCTTACAAAAGGCCAAATGAATGCGGTACCAAGGTAAAGTGGCTGATGCCACTCACCGAGGAATAGGTTTGGTACCGGTACCGATACAAGTGGTACCGGTACCACTGATTCCTGCAGCCTTGATTTTGGTAATCTTACATTGTTAAGCTCAAATTCGAACACCGAGGGTATAGGAACCCTAATAAATGATTAACGGGGATCCAAATAAGAATGAAACTAAGTGAAAAATGTATCATACCTTGCCGCCTCATTGTCGAAGTGGGCAAACTTAATGCCCCTATGATAAGATAGTGAGTTCCTGAATACATATAATTGTAGGACTGCCTAAGACCAGGTATTAAATGACACGGCACTCTTTATTTGCGACATGCGGCGGCACGTCGTTGATGGTCGCCGACACTCACGCTAGTGCTCGACGCCACAGTGCGTGGGTAGGCATTCTGATGGTGCCGGCACTCCCCACGCTAGTCTTCACGGCACTTATTCTGATGAGCGAGCACGTCTTTGATCTTTAGCACTCTGCTGATAACTCACGACACTTGATGCTTGTCACGGTACCTTTGGGTACTTATTGTGTTGTGTCCTACTCATTTCTTATGATTGGTCTAGGTAATCCAATAGTTATATGATAAGAATCTGAATGATGAATAAGAGTAAAGAAATATATATATATATATATGTATATATATATATCTATATACTCTATATATATATATATATAACCTCATGTTATATTACGAATGTACCTATGGGTACCTGCAGCATAGTATGAAGTTACATGTTTTAAATTACTTAATACTGCATTAATAAGTCTACTAAAAATGTGATATAAGTATAAGCTTTATAACTCTACGAGAGATGCGAATAAGCATAAGTCTATTATAAGTACAAGTATGTGTATTGGTTTGTTATATGAATTCATGAAAATTAGATATTTGTTTTCATAAAATAATTTGTAATACTTAAGTCATATGTTTCCACTAAAGCGTAAGCTTGGCAGGGTTTAATATCAAAATTGTAAATCTGAGAGGAGGATATCAAAGTGATCTTGCGTATATTTGGGCGACACACTTGTATTGGGTTAAATCTGACCAGTTCTACGCTCTGATCATGTAAATGTAATATACAGTTTTTGTATATGTAAATGGGACTTAGGACTGTATGTATATGACACTGTAAACACCACTACGGTGATAGTTTTATTTTGTATCTTCCTATACGATGTTAAGTTCAATTATAGGAGCGGGCCACCATGTCTAAAGCTTGAGGTAAAGTCGATCCGTTGTGTCATACTCGATGACATGGTCAATGAAACTATTGTCTTCCCCGACAACGGCGTCAAAACCTTGTTGCACACTTTTCACATCAATTTCTTGCAATTACGAGTCCATAGTAGCCAGTGAGACTCAGGTTTGAATATCAATCCCATGGGAAAGGCATATGAAACTAGCCGACCGAAGCACCGGACTAATCGAGTCTTTTATTATCTAAGCTATCTAATTAGAGAGATTGTTGTATTAATTAAACTAAACTACTAATAAAAAAAATTGGATACAGAGTGAAACTAGAGAGAGCTAAGTTGAACACACGATTTAACCTAATGGAATGTGATACTAGGGTCGATTGATGGACCCTAATGCATTTATTTATAGGAGGAGAGGGAGAAGATAATGGACTTGAGCATTGATCTCAATTTCATGAAATTTGTGGTGTACTACCTTAACTATTGAATATACTATCATAATTACTCAATGTACTACCATAACTAGCTACTCAGTCTCAATATGCTACCGTAACTACTCAATGTACTATCGATCGGACGAAGTACAGTTCGTCCACTACATCATCCGATCATCTACATATTTTCATCCTCTGGTGGTATATTTGCTAGTTATAATAGTATATTGACTAGTTACGACAGTACATTCACTACTCAATGTACTACCATTATTGAGGGGTATTTTCATGTTTTACTTTTGAATGTGTCCTTTTTATGGATAATCACAATTATTTTTTTAGGGGATAGTCTGAACCATGGATATCAAATTTTTGTGTGTGATGTATGTATAAATATTTTCAAATTGATAGCTCGAGACATACTTTTCCCTTTAATACTTAATACTACTCATTGTGTCCATAAGCTACGATCTTCAAGACTATCCGTACTCATTAGAATTTTTATTTATACAACTATCAATTTACTTTAGGGTCGAAGTTCAAAAAACAAAACAAAAAAAAATCCATAGACTTCAACAAAACATGATATTAAGGGCATGTTTGGTTATAAATTTTGAAATTTACCTTTTATTTTGAAAAATAAAAAGAACAAGTAAGACATAGAGAACGCGTTTGGTTCATTCCTTTTTTCCTTTTTCTTTTTTTTGTGATGTAAAACATTGAGAAAACACAAAAAAATACTAAATTTAGATTAAAAAAAACGATTTTCAGAGCAATTGTCAAAATATTTCTCAATAATAGTTTTCAAAAATAAGAACCAAATATACTCTAAGCTATTCTCTCAATCCTTAGCAGGCTGACTCTGATCTAATAAAAATGAGCCAATAGGACAGAGTGAAAAATGAAAGAAAAAAAAAAAAAGGCATTGTATGGTCATCTCTAAGTGAAGTTCCAATGGCCCATCACGCTTAGCTCAAGTAGTAAAACATCAATCTTAAACAACAAGTGAGGGCGTAGAGGGGGGACTTAAAAGGGATCTCGAATTCGAGTCTCAATAAACATAGATATTATTTTGTATGGTAAATGCATAGTTTGTAAAAAAAAAAAAGGTATAGCTATGGTAAAGCGTTGCATGGCCATTTCTAAGTGGAGTTATGGTAGGGCCCATGGGCCAACAACTGTTGAGATGTGCATAAAACGTTTAAGGGCAGCTGGCCCAACCCTTTCCAAGCCTCTGATGTCAAACCCATCATGAGTGGGCCCCTCCATTTGATGATTTGCTTACCAACAGAAAGCCGAAGCCACCTTTAAAGCTTGTACTTTCTACCAAAGTTGCCCTCTTCGTTCATCAATTTCCTATTAGCATAACGATCACAATTCTTTTTTTTCTCTTTCAGACTAAGACTTGTTCTAAGCGGGTCGATGTATATATACTGAAGACGTCTTTAAATCATATCTTATTCAAACTAATTTTTATACGAGTAGAAGGAACCATAGAAATAATAAAGCTCTATACTTGAACATAACTGTATTCTCAATATTCGAACTTAAAACTGAGTAACCGAAGCCACTATACGAGTAACCGAAGCCACCTTGAAGGCTTGTACTTTCTACCAAAGTTGCCCTCTTTGTTCCTCAATTTCCTATTAGCATAACGATCACTAATCTTTTTTTTTTCTTTCAGACTGAGACTTATTCTAAGAGGATCAATGTATATATACCGAAGACGTCTTTAAATCATATCTTATTTAAACTAATTTTTATACAAGTAAAAATAACCATAGAAATAATAAACCATGCTTGAGCATGGCGTATTACCAATGTGGCTCAAAATCGTTGGTTAAGATATGATAGATTCCAACTATTTCACCCATTTGTTAGATGAAATCAAGAGTGCGAAGTGAGGAAGGGACAAACCGTTACCCTTTCTAATGATATCTAGTCACTATCTATCAATTAAAAAGAAGTAATAGAAATGATAAATTCACTAATATTTCCATTGATTAATTAATTTATAAGTTTGTAGAGAAATAATAAAATGATGATAAAATTAATAACACAATTAAGTTCCTAAATATTTAAATGAATATAAGAAAAAATATATTAAAGTTAATCAGATACTATTCTAAGTGCATTTAATTTAAATGGTTAGGGAGACAAGTGAAATTAACTTAATATTGTAATAGTAACTATATCATATCTTAATTGTTAGAATTAGAATTTGCCTCGTACTTAATTAAAAATAATAAATAAAATTTGATAATGATAAAATTTAATTTAGAAGTAAAATTTCCGTAATAAGCTAAACAAAATGTTCATAATTAAAAAAAAATTTGTTAAAAAAAAAACATTAAATTCTAAAAATCTTTTTTTTTTTTCTAAGTGTTCTTTCATGTTGAATAGGACTTTCATATGCTTATGCTATTTTTTTTAACGGCAATGATTTTAGCTTGGACTTCACCTTTCCAGCTAAGTTGAATAAGACTAGTTCTCTCTTTAAAATATAAGTGGATGAATTAACTTGGCTTAGAAGAGCTTAAAAATGCTACCTAACTTCGATCATCACGCATATTTGATGGGCTTTTATACTGTTGGAATGAACTTTTGTTCTTGGATAAATATTTAGTTGTTTGTTTTCCTTAAAAAAAAAAAAATCAATTTTTAAATTTTTATCAAAATTTTGAGAAAAATAAATTTAAAATATATGTGCTTTTATTTAATTAGCATAAAATAAATCATGAGAGTTTCAATTCGATCATAAAATATATTATTATCTCATATTTGAATATCTAGTTTTTTTCTAAATAAAAAAATATTAAAAAAAAGCATTAACGTTTGTTTTGGCTTTTCTATTAAAAAATCATCACCAAATAAAGCATATCTTATCAACAGGATGAGCTAATAATATTGACTATCCATTGTTAAAAAATAAAAACTTGTATTTAATCACCGTAAGTAAAGCTTGCGTTAGAATTAGACAAAGTTACATTAGCATTAGTAAATAAATGCGGCCTAAAAATTAATTTTTTATTCAATCAAAAATTTAAGAAAATGTTAACTTGACGTTTGTTTTTTAGCTTTTTCTATTCAGAAAAAATCATCTTTCAAAACAAAAACACTACTCTTACCCAACAAGGAGGAGAGCTAACAATATTCATTATCCATTGTTAAAAAATAAATAACTTAATACTTAATATTATTAAGTACTATTTAGTAATAAGTCATAAAAAATTTAAAAAAACAAACGGGTTGAATACCAAAATCAAACTGAACAAAAAAAATAAAACAAACGTGACCTAAAACTTAGGTGAATGAAATACCGGAAATGATTGCTTGTGGCACTTGAGATTTGAAAAAGGGAAAATTATGATGGGGGTGGTTTGTTATGGAGATGTTCATAACGTGTGGGGAAAGCAGCTGCCTATTGATTAAAGACAGATATGCCTACCAACTCCTTTTTCTCTCTTTCAATTTCCCTCATTTCTTTGAAGCTGGCGTCCTAATCTAAGCATTCTATTTCTATATAAAGCCTACTACTTCCAATTCAAGAATTGGAAATCAGTATATGCCTTTTGCAATTATAAATTAGACCACCAAAAATATTGATACAGACATGGCTTCTTCTTCTTCTTCTTTTTCTTTTTCTTCTTCTCTACTACCTCTGTTAACGTTGTTACAGGCATTTCTCCTACTTGGTGCAGTAGTTGGTGGAAGAATGAGTGACGACATTAGCTTTGATGAAAACTATATCATTACATGGGGAAATGACCATGTCTTGTCTTTAAACCAAGGAAGACTAGTTCAGCTCTCATTGGACCAATCATCAGGTTTTGATCTTCTTCTTCTTTTTCCTCTTTTACAGGGTTACATCAGTTCATGGCGTGGTTCGTATGACTCAATTATGCGAAAAAACACTGCATAATTAAGCCATGCATGGCCCAAAATTGCATCACATATTATTTATGGTTTTTTTATACAATCACACATCGGTTTCATGAGAAATTATGAGGTGGTACTTAAGCTTAAAAGGTTCTCCCACCTATCAGGTCGGTTTTGGCTCTCCTATTGGGTTTAGGTATCTATCATTGATGTTTTCATCGAAAATCGATGGATAACGATAAAAGGCTACCTGAAAGAGCTAGGGTTGGCTACCTGGATGCTCTAAGAGAAGGTTTCGAAGTGAAAGTTATCCATATTATGAGCTATTTTGCTTCTTTAGAGGTGGGTAATGATACAATCTCATATCAATTCCACAAGAAATTGTGGAGTGATATTTAAACTTGAGAGATTCTTCCATCTATAAGGCCGATATTTTGGGTTGGCCTTAGGTATCTATCAATTTTTCTCCATGTTTATAGGTTAACACAATGATGTTTAATTAATTTGTAGGGGCTGGGTTTGCATCCAAGGAAAACTATAGTTCTGGATTCTTTCATATGAGGATAAAGCTACCACCCAAGGACTCTGCCGGAGTTGTTACAGCTTTCTATGTAAACATAACATGTCCTTAATTGCTTTCTATCTTACATGTATATATGATTCCAAATAGATACAAAGAGAGGAAGAAAAAAAAAAGCCACTTGTTTGGTTATGGAGAGAATGTTTTCCTTACATGCATGATTTTTTTTCTTTTCTTTTCTTTTCTTTTCTTTTCCGACATGTTGGCTGATATAATTAAATGGCAGTTAACCTCACATACCAAAAAACATGATGAGGTAGATTTCGAGTTCTTGGGGAACAAAGAAGGGAAGCCTTACACACTACAAACCAACATATTCTCCAACGGGAAAGGCAGCAGAGAGCAAAGGATTCTTCTCTGGTTCGATCCCACTGCAGATTTCCATTCTTATAAAATCCTTTGGAACCAACGTCAAATTGTGTAAGCATATCTCTTTCTCTCTCATGCTTTTCAATCTCTCTCTATCTCTATCTCTATCTCTATCTCTTACGTTAATTCATAAGATTTATTGGCTCTCAGAATCTGTAAACTTAAGCCCCGCTTGATAAATAAAAATTAAAACAATAAAATGTTAAAAATTGGGTTACGAATATCGAAAATTACGTATTTTACATATTTACCCTTATTATCATTAAATTACATATTATCCAAAATAACAGAAGTTTTTTAATAATATTTTACTTTTCACTACAATTATTAATTATTGTAAATAACATGTTTAAAAAATATGTAAAAAATATTTATTCTAATAATATTATCCAAAAAAAAGACATAAATATGTTTAAAAAATAACCGATATAATCTAAACTTTTTAAAACTATCCAAACTAACCAAGAGATATTTGCAAAATATTATATTATTTATAAGGGTTTTTTGGTCCAATTTATTTTCATTTAAAAAAATTTTTGTTGACCGTATTTTACATTTCACGTTAAATAGGCTTTACCTACTTATAATTTTCAACAGTTTTTCATTTAAAATTTTTAATTAAGAGCTTCCTAAAATTTTGTTATCAAACATATTGAAAAATTAAAACCATTAAAATTTTTTATTTTCAATGGTTTGAACATTTTCAATAGTTTATCAAACAAGACCTTAGTACCAAAGAAAGGAAATAGTAAGAAAAACGTGGAAGGAAATTTTTTTTGGCTATATGTTTTATTCAAACTCATTTTATTTGTTTCTCTCTATTATATTATATTATATAAGGATTAAGAAATTTAAAAATATGTAAAAATTTTAAATAATTTGGATTATATTTAATTTTCTTTTATATTTTCCATTGTTGAACAAATCTCTAGTACTTTCCAAGTTCCAAATGGAGGTTGTATGTTTTGATTGTTATTTTAAAAACCGGATTAAATCGGCTAGTGACCTTTCTTCAACCATCGGTTTAGACCCTAAACCGTTAATCGGTAATCAATATATGATCATTTGTTTTTGTTTTCTTATTTTCAGATTTTATGTAGATGATGTCCCCATTAGAGTGTTCAAGAACAACACAAAAATGGGAGTAGAGTACCCATCAGAGGCAATGGGGATAGAAGGAAGCTTGTGGAATGGAGAAAGCTGGGCGACGGATGGAGGTAAAACAAAGACTAATTGGAGCAGTGCCCCATTCAAAACTCACTTCATGGGATTCGGAATCGATGCTTGCTCTTCTAACAACTCCATTAATTGTTACTCTCCTAACTTGTGGTGGAATCAACACAAGTTCTGGAAACTAGACTCTAACCAACACAAGGCATATGAGAATGTGAGAAACAAGTACATGACCTATGATTATTGTTCTGATACCAATAGGTCTCCTGTGCTTCCCATAGAATGCACTATATAAAATGGTAATATTTTTGTTGGTTTATATTGTATGGAGAACATACTTGGCATTGTTGGTGGCTATAAGTCTCGAAAATAGATCAAAGAAGAGTTAGGATTCAATGGCTCTTTCCTTCCCCCTTTCACGGGTTCTTCAAACCCCCTTTAAAAAATTTTAAAGCTCTATTTACTTATATATATATATATATATATATATATATATATATATATATATATATAGAGCAAAATTGAATAATTAGTTTTGGTCTAATGAGTTTGTCAAGGCAGGGAGAATATAGAAACATAGGTCCGTAACCGTAGCTAATTAATATTAAATCATTTCATAAATGGCTCGTAATTAACATTCAAATAAGCAGTGTTGAAAATATTGGAAATATCAACCAATATATCGTCGATATATTGTGTGTCGGTTAATGTCGATGCGATATATTCCTGCGATAGTTGATCAACTGAAATTTCGGAATTTTTTTGCAATTATCGGCGATATTTCGCCGATATATCGGTATTTTACCGATTTTTCGGGATATTTTCCGATATATCGATCACTGTTCATGGAGCCGATCACTATTTATGGAGAAGTTTGATGGAGTCAAACTCCATAAAATATGGAGCAAGGGGGGTTCAATATATTGTGTGTCGGTTAATGTCGATACGATATATCCCTCCAATAGTCGATCAAATGAAATTTCGGAATTTTTTTGCAATTATCGGCTATATTTCACCGATATATCAGTATTTTACCAATTTTTCGGGATATTTCCCGATATATCAATCACTGTCTACGGAGCCGCCATCGCTTATGGAGAAGTCGACGGAATCAAACCCATAAAATACGGAGCATAGGGTTCGAACCCTACCCAAAACCAGGTTCCAACCCCATCCATTAAGCCAAGCACGCTTCCATGACATATAATCAGAAAATTTTAATATATTGTCTTTCAATTTATGAATATTTTTTTTAATAAATTTATGAATATTTTTAATCATTTATAATAACTAAATATAAAATATACAATTATATAAAATATTGTATTCTATTATACGTTGTTATTACAATTACCAAATTTCAAAATTATTGAATAAAATATTTGTATAAATCATATAAAATAATTCATTTCTTAATTAAATTTATGTTTTAATAAAAATAATTTAATTTTTTTATAAACAAACATAAATATAGTAAAAGAATATCAAAAAATCAAATCTAATTAATATTATCATTCTCTATGCTTTCAAAATAATTTTGATAAGTAACTTAAGTATATTCTTAATTTTGAATAATTTTTAATTACCGATATTCCGTAAAACCCAAGTACCGATATATCTGTCAAAACCGATATTTTCATCCTTGCAAATAAGTCTCCTATGCTTCCCAAGGTGAATGGTAATTAATTAATAGCGTAATAGCCTACTGCATTTCTTAAATCTGTGCCCCATTTTTGCAGGAAGCTGAAGATTCTTAAAGACAGATGAAAACAATGTATTTGAATTCTTGTATGATAATTGATTACCTTTTCGCTTCTACAATGGCTCGATTTAGTCCTTTCTGTTTTTGTTAATAAAACTATTTTTCAAAACATCTTGCCAAATGCTCTAATTTTGTAAAAATGATAAAATCTGTTTTTTGTTTTCTATTTTAAAAACAAGTTTTACAAAACACCACGCCTAAGTGATTGATTTTATTATTTGATATAAAATACTTAAAAAAAAAACAAAACAAAAGGATATACGGATGATTTAATATTTCTGGCTTAGACTTTAAACTAAATATGATTGAGAATAAGGAAGCCAGGGTAAAATTTGGATCCAAATATCTAAGGATTAACAGAGATTTTTAGAAATTCAATAGATGCAAATAAATTGGAGAGACAGAGGGCAGCAAAATGCATTGAACTAAATTGACAAAATATAAAATTTCTTAATCCTTATATAATAAAGAGAAACAAATAAAACGAGTTTGATGACAATGAGTTTATGTTTCCCTTTTTTTTGTACTCCTCGTGTACTCTTTGGGAGCCTTGTGCTCATTTTTCATCTATATATTGCTATTTACCGATCAAAAAATAAAAAAATAAAACTAGTTTGAATAAAACATATAAAATTAATTCATCAAGTTTAAATCTATTTTATATTTTCCTCCAAAAAAATTTTCCTCACTATTTTCTTTCCTTAGTACTTTTTGGATTCCAAACAGAGCATTAAGTTCCAAACAGACCAATCTTTGTCAGACAGAAGCTCACTATGGATACAAACTTATCTGCTACCTTCTTAAGCTTGAGAATGTACCCATCAGATATAATAATTTGAATCTTTGTTTTCAACTCTAAAAGAAAGGTCTATGATTCTGCAACTTAGATCCATTTCAAAGTGATTCATATCTCATAAAAGCAAAGAGCAGTATAATATAACCAGAGAAAAGAGCAAATAAAAGAAAATGGGTGAAGAAGCTCTCTCTATTCATTGCTAAGCACTCCATATCAAAATCGCATATCTACAACTACCCACGGCCTGTAGGTGAACGATCCGACTCTTTAAAGAATCGGCACGCTTGAATCGAAGATGTATCATCGGACCATAATCATTCACATGAATCGATTAATACCGATCCTCAACATACCAAGAAATTAAAATCACCAAAATAAAAGAATGAAATACTTGAAAAAACTTAGCCATTCAGAGGAATTGATTAACGCGGGAAGAAACAACTCCAACCTTGATAATACGAGAAGAAACCAAAAGGAGAAGAAGACCAGAAATTTATAGGAAGAAGAAGGACAAAGAGGACTTGGCTATGGTTGGAGAAAGAGAAATACATGATAACTCAACTTTGAGATGATGGCTTAGTTGATCTTATTAGTAGTTAATTATTATAAGGAAATGATTCTATTAGCTTTAGTATATTCAATCTACTAATTAGTATTTGGATCTTTTTTTAACTTCTTTAGACTTGGTTGGTAACTTGGTATGGTTTATTTGAAAATATTATAAGTTTATCATTTAAACAAATATTTAAATAGCTTACAAATTATGAATTATATAAAATTACATATATTTTAACTATTATAAAAATGTAAAAAATTTGTTCACGATCGATCTCTCTCTCTCGACATTTTCTCTCTCTACTTCCCCAGATCCACACCGTTCATTCCCTCACCCTCAACATCATCTCCGCCTGTCTGACATTTTAACCACGCTGGCTGCAAAAACAATAACATTTCATTTATATATAAAGTCAAATATGTGTTACCATAAGAGGAAGCCTCACCCCAATATAAGAAGGAAAACAAAACAGATAACTAATAGGACTAGTAGAAATTATATACAATAAGAATGATTATTTATTTGATTTAACAAAGTTTATTAGTATCATTACTCTTTCTCACATGTTTTCTTTTGCACTCAACAAATTCCTTGCTGTTGTTTCTTTTGATTTCTAGGATACACCTGATTCCTAAATATCAGAAAACCATGTACACTTGCTTCTCTGTAGTATTATCATATATGGTAGCATCACATAACAGCCTGCCTTCTATGAAAGTTAGGTAGTAACCATTTGGTTCTCACTGCTAAATATGTATTTTGCTTGGAACAAAAGAAAAAACCAAACAAGGCAGAGGCAGGGATCAAGTAGTCCTCTTACAAAATGGGGGGAACACTGTGTCGTCTTCTCGCATCCTTTTCATATTTTGACTGTGACTGCACCGGAATTGAGCGTTCAGAATGGAACTGGGTAAGGTACTTTTACTTCCTTGGAGGAAACATGAACTTTTCCCGTGAGATGGATTTGTACTGGGACCTGTTTGGTAAAGAAGATATGCAAGAAATTCGAACACCAAGAATGAACAAAATATTCATAGTTAAGAGTAGGTAGTAGTAGGACCACCAATGGCCAAAGGGACTTCTCATTCATTATGGCTCCGTTTGGAACCCGGAAAGTACTAAGGAAAGAAAATTAGTGAGAAAAATGGAAAGGAAAAGTGAAAGGAAAGAGAATTTGGAGGAAAATAAAAAATAGGTTTAAACTTAATAAATTAATTCTATATGTTTTATTTAAACTCATTTTATTTGCTTCTCTCTATTATATAAGGACTAAGAAATTTTAAAATATGTAAAATTTTGATTATATTTGATTTTTTTTTACATTTTCCACCGTGGATCCAAACATGATGAGAAAATCATTTTCCTTAACATTTTTTTCCTTTCCCTAGTACTTTCCGGGTTCCAAGGGAGCCTATGTGAAACAAAATGAGGTTCATAGCATGTACCTCATGTTAATATACCTGACACAGTGGTATGCACTCTTGACTTCTTGGGCTGGTTGGCATCTCCCACTGATTGTTTTCGCTTCAAGCCAAACCCATTGCATTTAGTTAATAGATTATCCTCGTCTTTGCACCCTGAAAAATCCATAGCTTTATATATTAGTGAAACTGTCAGACCGACTCATTTCCCTGAGTTGCAGAAGATATCAGTAAGTACCAAATTAATAGCAGTGATTTTCTTTAAGGCTCCGCTTGGAACCCAGAAAGTACTAGGGAAAGGACAAAAAAATGCTAAAGAAAATTATTTTCTCATGTTTGGTTCCAAGGTGGAAAATATAAAAGAAAATCAAATATAATCAAAATTTTACATATTTTTAAATTTCTTAGTCCTTATATAATAGAGAAAAACAAATAAAATGAGTTTGAATAAAACAAACAGAATTAATTTATCAAGTTTAAACCTATTTTATATTTTCCTTCAAATTCTCTTTCCTTGCATTTTTCCTCACTATTTTCTTTCCTTACTATTTTCCGAGTTCCAAACATAGACTAAGCAAATATAACCCAAAATTTATTGGATGTATACATACGCACATTCAATTGATCCAATGCTGAACAATTCCAGCATTCCCATTTCACTTGATTGCCAAGACTACAGATTGGACTAACTGGTGGATATGAAGCAAATAATCAGTGATTGAATTTACATCAATATGCATTCAATTAATCCTAGTCATGAACAATTTCCAATTTGAAATTCACTTTATGATATTTGATTATTTTTCATATTTAATAAATGCTACACATACTGGCCATTGGATATGAAAATGATGATCGATTATAGGGATTAACAAGTAATTATCAAGTCAAGTTATATCAGTAAAAGTTACCTGAGTTTGTTTCTCTCAGCTTGATCTTTTTGAGGGAATCTTCAAGCTGTGGCTTACTGCTAGCAATAACATCCTCATGAACATCTGCAGGGTCATGTGGTCCTGTAGAATCACAAGCTAGGTTCAATTGGAGGAAAAAGGGAATAAAATTTCCCCCAAAAAGAGAGATGTCAGAAGCAGATTAGCATATGTATCAACACTTAAGATCAAGCATTTGGAAATAAAACCCTTTTTCTTTTGACAAGTTTCACAAAGTAACAACGGCTATTGAATTTCAAATCCTCAATCACAAGGATTCTTAGCAGCAAATTCAACAGTTTTCTTGCTTGTTTGGACCACATTCCTTAAATGAAAACACTAGCAATGCACGTTTCTCAAAAAAATTATCTTACACGAATATTTTGCACTATTGCATTTATCTATGATTTGCTTAACCTTTTGCTACAATTTCACCACTATTTTCACTAGCATTAGCATATTGACCCTCTCACAAATTTTTTCCTATTTCCCTAATTTCAAAGTAGTTTTTAGTGACTCTCCCAAAATCACAAATTAGTCAATTATTTTCAAAATCACTAACACCATACACCCAGCGGGTATGCTGGAAGTATCATAAACCCATGGTAGTGACTAATGAGTGAGCATGTAGGATTCATAATTTGATCCGGGTTCACTTCAAACAAGTCTGCTATATTGTGTAACCAAGGTATATGACTAGTGAGTGAGCATGTAGGATTCATAATTTGATCCGGGTTCACTTCAAACAAGTCTGCTATAGTATGTACCCAAGGTACATGACTAGTGAGTGAGCATGTAGGATTCGTAATTTGATTCGGGTTCACTTCAAACAAGTTTGCTATATCAGGTACCCGCTGTGTATGACTAGTGAGAGTATGCAGATGCGATCCTGGATTTCAAGTCTCACTTCAAACAAGTCGGTTATACTATGTACCTAAGGTACATGACTGCGAGCATATGTAGGATTGGTGAATTCTGGATTTCCGGGTTCACTTTATACAAGTTCGCTATATTGTGTACCCTGCATATGACTAGTGAGTGAGCATGTAGATGCAATTTGATCCGGCTCAGCCAAACAAGTCGCTATACTATAAAAATTCCAAGGTACATGACTAGTGAGTGAGCATGTAGGATTCAGACTTGATTCTGGTTCACTAAACAAGTCTACGACATTGTGTGTACCCTGCATAGCACAGAAAGTGAGCATGTAGGATGTGTAATTTGATCCGGGTTCACTTCAAATAAGTCGGCTATACTATGTGCCCAAGGTACATGACTAGGAGAGGCAGGATCAGACTTGACTGGGTTCACTTCAAACAAGTCTGCTATATTGTGTACCCAAGGTATATGACTAGTGAGTGAGCATGAAGGATGCGTAATTTGATCTGGGTTCACTTCAAACAAGTCGGCTATACTATGTACCCAAGGTACATGACCAGTGAGTGAGCATGTAGGATTTGTAATTTGATTCGGGTTCACTTCAAACAAGTCTGCTATATTGTGTACCCAAGGTATATGACTAGTGAGTGAGCATGTAGGATGCGTAATTTGATCTGGGTTCACTTCAAACAAGTCGGCTATACTATGTACCCAAGGTACATGACTAGCGAGTGAGCATGTAGGATTTGAAATTTGATTCGGGTTCACTTCAAAACAAGCCCATTATATTAAACACCCAAGGTATATGACTAGTGAGTAAGCATGTAGGATGCATAATTTGATCCGGATTCACTTCAAACAAGTCGGCTATACTATGTACCCAAGGTACATGACTAGTGAGTGAGCATGTAGGATTCGTAATTTGATTCGGGTTCACTTCAAACAAGTCTGCTATATTGTGTACCCCAGGTATATGACTAGTGAGTGAGCATGTAGGATGCGTAATTTGATCCGGGTTCACTTCAAACAAGTCAGCTATACTATCTACACAAGGTACATGACTAGTGAGTGAGCATGTAGGATTGGTAAGTTGATTCGGGTTCACTTCAAACAAGTCTGCTATATTGTGTACCCAAGGTATATGACTAGTGAGTAAGCATGTAGGATGCATAATTTGATCTGGGTTCACTTCAAACAAGTCGGCTATACTATGTACCCAAGGTACATGACTAGTGAGTGAGCATGTAGGATTCGTAATTTGATTCGGGTTCACTTCATACAAGTCTGCTATATTGTGTACCCAAGGTATATGACTAGTGAGTAAAGGCGATGCATAATTTGATCCGGTCTACTTCAAACAAGTTTCCGCTTATACTTATGTGTAAATTCAAGGTACATGACTAGTGAGTGAGCATGTAGGATTCGTAATTTGATTCGGGTTCACTTCAAACAAGTCTGCTATATTGTGTATCCAAGGTATATGACTAGTGAGTGAGCATGTAGGATGCGTAATTTGATCCGGGTTCACTTCAAACAAGTCGGCTATACTATGTACCCAAGGTACATGACTAGTGAGTGAGCATGTAGGATTTGTAATTTGATTCGGGTTCACCTCAAACAAGTCTGCTATATTGTGTACCCAAGGAATATGACTAGTGAGTAAGCATGTAGGATTCGTAATTTGATCCGGGTTCATTTCATAACCTCATTCCTCTCTTGAACTTTGTTCCCCATCCAAAAATTTGCAAATGAGAAAGAATCAGTATCAACAGTAAGAATGGAAATATAAAGCTGAATTTGAAGGAAAATATACTTTAAACTTTCTAAAGGTATGGGTGGACTTCCTGATGTTTTGGCCTACAAGTAATACCATGCTTCCAAGGGAACCAAACAAAAATTGTACAAGAGATGCCAACTTGAATATGGAATTAGGGAAAAAAAGTCAAAAGCATGGATGAAAAACAATGCATTAATCCATAAATCGGAACTAGGAATTAAAACTGGGAATAATCTTGACCGATATTATTTCTGCAGCTTCCAATTCAGTGGATTTCGAGACTCAATGAATTCAAATTTCATTCCAAATTCTAATTATAGTTTATTTCCAGTCCATTTGAATAAAGCCTAACTTTTAAAGTTCAGAAATTGGGGAAATGCAGCAGAACCCTAAACCCACTTTCTGATTGCCGAGAAACCGACTGGAAAAGAAAAGAAAAGAAAATATCCAACCAGAGCTCAAAAAGAAAGGAGCACAGTTCCAGATGAGTTCCGTTTCTTTTCCCTCAATTTTCTGGGCAACCAAACACAAAGTAAAAAAGAATAGAGCATATAGCCACGTACTCTTACTACCGGGTCGACAGAGCTTCCCGTCGACGAGAAGGGGGCTGGAATCGTGGGCGCCAGTGGGAAGCGAGCGAGAGGAGAAGAAGGAAAGGAGAGAATTCCAAGTAAGGGATGAAGAGATGAGGTCACGACCTCTGCTGATGAAGTGACCGTTGAGCTTGAGAGACCATGGGTCGAGCCCAAAGGTCGAGGCGATAGAACCAAGGTCAAGCCTTTGATCGTCCCTAGCCACGTACGATACTACCTTGGAGAGCGATGAGCAGAAGAGCTTGATGGTTATCTTCTTCCCGCTTGCCATCAATCTACTGTCTCTCTCTCTCTATGCCTCTGTCAAAAATTCTCTTTTTAGAGGGTGCTTTTGTTCCCAACGGCTTCTGGAACTCTCTCCAATATTTTTTTTTTATTTGTATTTAATTTTTTAATATTTTTTATTCGAGTGCAAATGGGTTTGGGCCCGGTTGGGGCCTTTTCCGAAATTTAGCCCAAAAGTAAATAAAAAATTCCTTAAATATCTAAATCTAGTGCAATTTTTGTCAAGTGGAAACTGAAAATCTGAAATTTTAATTAAAAATATATTTTGAAGAAATATTTTTAAATTTTTATTAATTATGAATTTAAACTAAAAGTGTTTTTTAAAGACACATTTTCTAAAGTTTCAAAATTTTTTAATCTATACTGAAACCAACACTTTCATAATTTTGAAAATTTTGAATTTATATTGAAAGTGTCTTTTTGAAGACACACCTTTAATTTTTTGAATCTTCATCCTTGGTGGAAAGTCTTTAATGAAAAAAAGCACACTAAAGTTTAGATTATTTTTCAAAGCAAAGTTCAAGCCAAAGCCAAATTTCACCTTTTTTTAAATTGTCAAAGTTCCATAAAAAAAATCTTCTTAAATTTCTAAAAAAAAAAAAAGTTTTATTTACTTTCTAAAAAAAAAAATCAATCAAAAATCATTTTCTAACATTTATAAAAAATCAAAAAATCACTTTCTTCAATTTCTAAATACAAAATAATAATTTTCTAATGTTTCTAAAAAAATAAAAAAATAAAAAAGTTCTCTTTAGTTTTAAAAATAGAAAAAAAATAATTCTTTAAATTTCTAAAAGATAAAAACAATCATTTTCTATAATTCTAAAAAAAATAATCATTATTTTTAGTTTTAAAAAAAATTAAAAATTAATTTTCTTTATATTCCCAAAAATTCAAAAATTTTCAAAATTCACTATTTTTAGATTTCCCAAATCATTTTTTTTTTTCAAATATCTTCTTCTTTTTTCAAAGAAAAATTTTGTTCTCCAAAATGCTTAAAATTATAAATGAATAAAAGAATTTCAAAGATTGAATCTTTATAAGAACATAAAATTACAACGTAATATGCAAAAGTGAATAGAAGTAAAAAAATAAAAATAAATTATAAAAAATAATAAATTAAATAAAGTTAAAATTAATTCAAAAGTTTCTCACTTTTTAAAGTATGTAAATAATTATGAGAAACATATATCCAAAATTATTTATGATAACATTAAGAAGTAGGGACTTAATTCTCATTTAATCATATAAACTATATCTAATTTATTATTAAATAACATCTAATACTTTTATAATTTATCAAAAAAATATGACTCAATTTCTGTCTTACTTAGTGTTATTTATTATTAAATAACATCTAATACTTTTTCTTTCCCTTTCCTTGCAATATAGGATGTGCACGAAATGTAAATATTGTTTCTTTAACTATTTAAATTAGATTATTTTGCCATTTAATATATTTATTATATTTTCATATGTATAAATCGAGTTCATGTTAATGTTAAATTGAAAATAAGGTTTATTTAACGTGATTGATCTAAGTAAAAAACCAACTAATTTAAATATAATCCAGTTAATTTGAACTCAATCTTTAGTGCTCTTTGTTTTTTTGGTTGAATAGTATTCACCCAAATTATACTTGGAGTTCAGAAAAACGAGATTAAACTAAATTTTAATTCAACACTTAAAAAATATATCAAAATGATTATTTTGTAATTTAGATTAAAGTTTCATTAGTCATAAATCTAATCTATATATACATACATACATATATATATATATATATATATATATATATATATATATATATATATATATATATATATATATATATATATATGTGTGTGTGTGTGTGTGTGTTTTAATTAAAATTTGTAAACATGAAACTTTGAGATAAAATAAAATAAAATAAAATGAATACAAAATTCAAGCCTTGTGCAGCCACGGATAAGATTGTATAAAATTGGGTTCGAGAATTGGACAAAATTCAAATTTTTTTCTAATACAATTTTATTTAATTTAATTTTTTAGAAATGTTTGATTTCTTTTTACTATTATTTTAGTTCTTAAAATTTTATCATGTGATTTTACAAGTCATTCAAGATGGATAGGTGTGCATGGTAACAGTGTCTTTTTATAACAAAATGCATTATTTGTGTATGATAACTATACATGATATTATCATGTTTTCCATGGATTTATATTTACTTCACCCAATAATTCACTCAATTTAAATTTAAATGCAATATAGGCTAATTCGAATACAAATTATACAAATTATAGGCTATTATTTCAAACCTAAATTCAATGCAGATATTGGAGGAAATTATAAAAATAAAAACATTAGAATACGGTAAAAGTCCTTATAGCAATGAAGTTCATCAGCATGATATTCTATTCTACAGTGGCAATAAGACTTGGTGTCTACAAATGGGCTGATGAAAACCTGTTCTTCTCCATGAGAATCAACCACGGGCACTTGTTGTTTGAGCAAACTTAATTCCCGCCGGACCCGATCACGATGGTTGTATGCCGAAAACAGTATTGGTGATTCATGTTGGTCATGGCAATAGGCTTATGAGTTTAGCTAATTGGTAAGGACTTCATCCATATGTTTGGGCTGAGATTGAGAGATCCGGTTCACGTTTCGTGTATGAGAGAGCCTAAAGAGCCAAGGGCATTACTTCTAGAAATACTTTGTTGGCCTGTCACTAGTACTAATAATTAGGTGTTTTTCACTTTTTAATTTCCAAAATTACTTTTTTTAATACTAATAGTCAATCGGGCATAGGGTATAAGGGCAACTTCGAGTTCAATGAAAACAATTTATTATTTTGAAATTAAAGTGTATTAAAAAAAATGAAATTTGAAGTTTTTCATCATTCAATTCTATTTCATCTAACAGTTTTTTTTTTTTTTTTTGGATTTAATACAGGATTCAACTATTTTATTATGGATTGTTACAGGGTTTGATTATGTAAGAATTCATAATTTTGATTTTGATTCATAGTCAAGTCAATACCAATAGTTAGTTTAAATAAAAATTTAGGCTACAACTTTATACACTTTGGTACCATCCAAGTACGTAGTAGCCAATACTTGAACCAAAATAGGTTTAAACACCTCAATAATTATGTATTTAAGAGATAATAAACATCTCGATTACAAAATTTTTATTGTTAGAGCAGTCTAAGTAGGATTAAACGAGGTTATGTTTACTTTCGGTGATTCCCTAACTGTTATTGTAAGACTAAGGTGGCGTTTGTATTTTTACTTAATGTTAAATTGAACTTTTGTTATGAATAATGTTTAATAGGATTAAGTATTTAGTCATTTTTATTTTTTTAAAAATCAATCTTTTAATTTTTATCTAAATTTTGAAACAATAAAATTTTAAATAAAACTTTAACAGTATATATATTTTTATTTAATTAGCATGTAACGGATCATAAAAGTTTGGATTTGATCATAAAGAAAATGATTTTCTTATATTATAATACGTAGTTGTTTTGAATAAGAAAGAAACTTGTTAAAAAAACTGTCAGAGAGAAAAAACTAAAAAGTCAAATATTTTGGTTTTTTCTATTTAACCAAATTTTTAAAATTTTCAATCATAAATAAGTTAAAAAACAAATAAGTCGAATGTTGAAAACAAATTTGTTTTAAGTAAAAGTATTGCAGCAACGTCATTTAAGATCTGAATGTCCTTAATTTGATAGTTTTCAATGTTAGACCCGCTGGTTTCAAGTTTAAGGAAGAAAGCAGTCATGTGCATCACATTGATGACCAGGACCAAGAAATGCCAAGGCTGATGAAATTGCCTGCAATTTTTCGACATCATTTTTATGTGTTTGGAGAATCGGTAAATCCCACCAGTTATATGTACCACTAGGATAAGATTTTTAGCTGTTAGATTTGACAAAATTTTGGAATCTTAAAATGCTTCCCCTAAAGCCAATTTTTAGGTCCGCCGCTGTATGCAGTCTCATACTTGTGAATGTGGAGAGTCAAAATAAACCGTAAAGTTCATTATGAATTTTCAAATATACAAATGAGAATCAAATATTCAAATTGCAAAGAGGTGGCTCGAACCCATGACCTCTTGCTAAACTAATCTATGATACCATGTTAAATTAAGGTGCTAAACTCAAAACTTACATTTGTTCAATATCTAGATGAAAGATGAAATTTGGGTGGTGCTTGTTTTTAGTAATGATAAATAAAACTTTTTTTCGGTTAATGTTAAATATTGCCAATAGTATTAAGTTATTTGTTTTTTATCGTTAGGTGGTAGGTGTTCTTCATTCTTGCTTGATAGGTAGAGTGTGTTTCTTGCTTTTCAAAAATGATTTTTCTAAATAGAAAATTATTATTTTTAGAAATTCAGGTAATAAGTCTTGAAAAGGTTAAAAAACAAAACAAAGCGAATATTTAAAGCTATCTGGCTTTAAAGAAATCAGCAAAGCCGCATGGTGTTCTTCAACTCTTTAAGATATCCTAGGAACCTAAAATACAGAAAAATGAACATTCAGGGCTAAGCTCGTGGCTTAACATGAATAACTAAAGGTGTGAAAACCTTCATCAATGTTAAGAATGTATGTTAATTAACCAGGATTAAGAGTCAAACCAGTTTAGCTAGACCTGTCTATATTCATGACAATGAGTCTACTCAAGAATCATAACAATGTAAAACTTAGAAAATTTTATATCCTTGAAATGTATATGCTCCTTTTTTCATGTAATAAAATGTATATTGTCTATAGTAAATGTTTGTGTGAATACTTCTGGTTGGTATCCTATTTTTTTTATTGGATATGCATGAAATATAAATATTAATTTTTTCTTTAACTATTTTAAGTAGATTATTTTATATTTTACTTTATATAATTTGAGTCCATGTTAATGTTAAATTGAAAATAACGTTGAGTTAATTAACTACCAACTAATTCAAAAATAATCTAGTTATTTGAACTTAATCTTTAGTGATGTTTGTTTGTTGAAATGAATACCACCTAAGTTTATAAAAATAAAATTAAGCGCCCTAAAGTTAAATTAAACACTAAAAAATAATATCGAATCGATCATTTTTTAATTTAGGTTGATAAACTACATTAGTCATTAATCTAAATCATTTCAAACCGCTAAATGTAAAAAAAAAAAAATCATATCAAATTGTTCTTTATGTCTAGCTTATGTGATAAAGTGTTCATCATTTTAAATAAGCAAGGGCATAAGAATGGGAGAGCCCTAAGTTTGAGTCAAAATGAGAACAGTTTATTAAATTGTAACTCAAGAGTTTAATTGTCAAAAAAAATCATTTCAAATTGTAGCAACACTTGGAACTTGTAATAGACATGGAATTTTGTATTATATAAAGAAATGTGTTTTTATTATTATTTGTAAATATGAAATCTTGAGATAAAATAAAATAAACCTTGCGCAGCCATGTGTAAATTTGTATAAAATTGGGTTCTAGAATTGGACATAATTGAATTGTTAAAATTAAATTAAATGCTCCAATCCTTCCTTACCTATATGTTAACACAAATTTATTTTTCAATTATATTGTATGCATATTCTTGTTTATAGGATGCACTAATTTTTAATACTATTTTATTCAAAATTTCTTTATAAATGCTTAATTTCTTTTCAACTTTTACTTTAGTTCACCAAATTTTAGTATGTGATTTTACAAGTCATTCAAGATGGATGAACATGCTGTGCATGGTAATAGTGTCTTTCATTACTGAATGCATTTATGATAACTGTGCATGACATTATCATGTTTAGAGCAAATTTATATTTACTTATCCTATAATTCATTCCAATTAAATTAAAGGTAAGCTATTTCATATCTGAATTCAATTGAGATATTGGAGGAAATTATAATTCAAAATAAAAATATTAGAAAACCGTAAAAGTCATGATGAGAGAAACCTGACAGTGAGTATTTCAAATCTAAATTTAATAGAGAAAGTATAAAACTATAAAAATAACAAAGTTATGTGGAGGAGGAGACTATCAAGAGTTTGGAAAAACTCTCTGTAGATGACTTTCCAATTGGTTCTCTTGATATACATGTCCTTATATTTTCAATGCTTTCTTTCTTCTTCTTCCTTACAGATGAGAGAAATGCATTTCATTCACAATCTGAAAAAGGATGATGGAATAATTGTAATGGTAGTTTACAATAAAAAAGAAAAAAAAAAGACAAGTATGACAGAATCTAGGATAAAAAGGTTATCATTACATTAACAAACCATTTTAGTGGCTAATGGCTAATGTATGTACATAAATACATACAATTTAAATGAATTCTCTACCATTTTTTTTATATATTTTCACATTTAAGAGATATTTTGTTTGACAAAATTTAGAATATTAATATAATTATCTAATGGAGGATCTAAACCATATCTTCAGAAATTGTTCCAGGCCAAATCTTCTTGGGAGTACTTTGCTGCGGAGAATTTTAGGAAGGGTCATAATGAACTTTGAATCAATAATTTTTTCGGATTACTAACCAATCTGGTTTAAAAATTTTGTTACTTATAATATAAAATTTTGCTATTCTTACCTCATCTCCAAAGCTCACTTAGAATTTTTTTTTAAACTAAATACTTTAATTACAATATAGTAATTTGTTCATACTAAGACTCGAATCCGGGACCTTCCTTTCCTATGTCCTTATCTTTTTGAAACGTTGAGCGCTCTATCACATGATGAACAAACTCACTAGAATTAAATTTGCTTTTCTTATAGAAGTTAGAGTTCCTTATAATACCTCTCAATATTATCTTTTAAGTATATTTTCAAAATAAGACAACACAAATAACCTATGATTTAAGGCTTCTTTAAAACTATTTCTGAGATTTTTTTTCAAAACCAAAGATAAGAGAAATACAATTGACAATAAACTTTACATAAATGATGCCTCAACTTATTTATTTATTTCTATTTTTGTGTCTCAACTTTTATTTTGTTCAATAAAGTGTCTTACCTTTTACATTTTGCCTGTTTTGGTATCTCAACTTTTATTTTGTTTCATTAAGTATTTCCCTATAAGAATGTTGAATTAACAAAAATTGGATCTTATAAAAATTATAAAATTACTTAAATGATTTTCTATTAGGTGAATTAACAATATTATCCTTTTCTCAAGTAGGTAAGATAGTTGAAATCTCACACGCAACAGTAGTTTCGAGTTCAAGCTTTGGGAATGCTGTGTGTTACATAGTAGAGTTTTGCTCGCTCTTATGGTCCCTTCAACTCATTTAGAGATTAGTTTAGAGTGTGGGTGACTTAAGAGCACATTCCATGTGTGTATAGAACCACCATGCTTCATGGCGACAAAAAAAAAACGCCAAAAACTTTCTTACAAAAATTCTTGTTTTTTTTTTAAGCTTCTTTTTAATTATCTTCTATTATTCTTACTTATTTTTTAAATAATATGAAAACAAAAATAATTATATATGTAATAAAAATAAAATATTAAATATTAAAATTATTTTTAAAATAAGTAATATATTTATTTTATCTCGATTTTATGGTAGCAAGTTTTATCAATTTATTTTTTACTGTAACAAATAGATATTAAAAATCATAATGAGAAAATGATAACATTGTTGGAATGCCAAAGCGCGGATAAATTTTTTGTTGATTTAGCATTGTGATAAGCTTTGACCAGTCCGAAAGCACTTGATTTAATAAAAATTAAAAGTTCAAACACTTTTTTTTGAAGAGAAAAATAATTTTATTGATTCAAAGTAGCAATACATCGATAAAAACATATAATCAAAATCGTTAAAAACCATAGAGAATGAAACAACATCTAGGTTGATAGCACAATGGATCAGCTCAAAACCTATACATTTGATACTAAGCTTTGCATTTTGACATTACTATTGTAGTAGAATCACGTATAGCATGTCCCCGAACCTCACGATGATTTATTGTGACAATATGGATTTTATATTATGCTGACAACCCGATCAGGGGGTTTTTTTACTATTGTATGAAGTGCGTCGACGAAGTTTCTCTGTCACGCGACACCATCTTCTTCTATCGTCGCTACCCGACCTTATTCTGTGGCCTTGTCTGTGCGCCTTTGCAGTACGTATAGCGCGCTAGCCTTCTACTGTCAGCGACACAACACGGTAGCGACCTTGTCGCGATAGAACTGTCATCGCGTGCCGCGCGGCACGGTTGCGACGTAGTGCCTTGCCCAACTGTCGCGACATAGAACGCTATGTCGTGATGTAACTCTCTTGGCCCTTGCCCTAAACTTAGTCACGACAAAAAAATACTCTGTCGCGACCTAATATCTCCTGTCTAGGCCAAACTCTGTCATGACGTGAAAATACTTTGTCGCAACATAAAAACCCCATCCAAGCCAAACTTTGTCGCAACACAAAAATACTCTGTTGTGACATAAAAACTCATGGCCTTGACCAAACTCTATCGATACACAAAAACACTCTGTCGTGGCATAATTTCTCTTCACCTTGGCCAACTCTATCGCGACATAAAAACTCTTGGTCTTGACCAGAAGCCTGTTCTGACATAAAAACATAACATTTACGACCATAATTTCCCTACCCGAGGCTAAATACGTCACGACACGAGAAATACCATGCCGCGACATAGAAACTCCACAGCCTTGGCCGTACTGCTGTCCGCGACGCAGTACTCTGCCATGACGCAAATCCATATCGAGCCCAGGCACGCCAGCGACCACGGGGAATACTCTATCGCGACATAGAGAAACTCTGGTCTTGACGAGCTACGTCGTGACACAAAGTACTTTGGCCGCGGCCGAAATCTACGAACCAGACATGTTGCAACGAAGGTGCGACTTGTGATGGCTTGCGTCTCGACGCGACCGCGAAAACCTCTGTCCACGACTTGTTGTCAGGGACAAAGACACAAGCACGGTCGCGACGCCCCGAAATACAATGTTGCGACCAAGCAGCGCACCGGCTTTGAACCATGTCACGACATAGGAAACCCCTGTTGGGACATAAGACCAGAAACTCTGTTGCGACCAGGAAACCCCTGTCGCGACCTAAAACTTGCATAAACCTGCAATATCCTTTTCTAGCATTTCCTGTACCTCCAGCTTCTTCCCAAGACACTCTAAATTATCGCAATGGCCTTAGCATGATAAAGGCAACACAAAAATCTAGGAAAAACCTGTCAAATTGTATTAGACAATTCAAAATGAGTTTTATTACGACTCTTTTCTTTTACATAGTAGAAAAACTGTCCAGAATTTTACAAAATACATAATAAGCCATAATCTAGCCTTCTTTGCCATTAAGGCCAATAAAGGACTCCATCTCCTGGTGGGCCTCCAGTACCTAAAAAATGTTTTCCCACGACAGGGTGAGCAATGCCCAATAGAGGAATTCTCCTGCAAGGGCTAATCCCCACCTAAGTGCACATGTAATGCCATGACTTAACATTTATCAACACATTGAGCTAAACATATGCATTTCTATATGAATGCTCTCATGTCATGCTAATGTCCTGAGCCTTCACTGACTCCCTTACACATGCTCATGTCATGTATAAAAAACCTTCATTTCCAAAACAAAAGATTTCAACTCCTTGGATAGTCTCCGAAAAATCGCTTTATTCAAAATCCATGTGTCTTTTGTGAGTAACCAATTTTCCGGGGTCTCACCGTAGGCGTTGTACTCCTTTCGACACTTTCGCGAACTTTCACCGATGGATGCATATGTTTGACCAAGAATACAAGCTTTTCACCCGGGAGGGCAGGGGTGGGGGTGAGTGTCTATCCTTCTGCATTATCCGACACATAATTTCCAACCGTGCGACTCTAGGACGTCGTCCCTTTTTTGGAGCCCACCATTTAAACACCAAACACAATGTTCTTTCATGTCATGCACTCACACCCGTTTCACGCGATGTCCCCGTGCATATGCAATGCAGAATGTCATTACTTATTCTTTCATGTTACATGCATGATGAGAGCTACATGCAACATTTATGATTTATGGATAATCATATATACAACATACAATTTATATCCATAATACAACTTATGTAAATACATCAATTTCAGCATATATCCACATATTTTTCACACACTTGCATGTCATTCAATCAAGCAACAACACACAAAATTGGATCTTTCATGTTCGTGACTAAACAAGACACACGCTTCAAGATGGCGCCCACACCAAAGACCGACACAATTACAAAATCATCATACTCAAGCCTATATCTTCCATAAGGCACACCCTGCTTCATAACTGCAATTCTGAGAACAAAGAGGACCCAGAAATTGGTTTGAAATTCACCAACAGTTTGATCACAACTGTTCTTAAATCAGCCCTACTGTTAGGGCTACACCTCATGGCCATCGAACGACTTCTGTGACAAGCGACTAACCAAAGTAGGAGAGAACCCCTACATCTTGGAGTTTGACGAAAACTCCGAATCTTGGTACCTACACGAAGCTCTCGTTGCATAGATAAACTTTTCCTCTTGCTCCGACAAGTTTTGATCGTCGCTTTGTCGGAGATCTAAGGAAAAGTTGTCGATCACTCCACCATTCCTCTCTCCCTTTCTTTTCCCTTCTTTCCTTTTTCTTCTTCCCCTCTTTCCTTCATCCGTTCTTATCCACTACTTGATCTTTCTTTGGGGGTGTGACACATGGCTCCCATGTGTCCCCTTTTGTTTTGCCTTTTGGTGACAAGTGTCATCTATGACACCTAAACCACTCCCCACTTGATCTTTTCAAGACCACACATGGTCTCACCATGTGGCATTTGCCACATGTTCCTATTTTAAGTCACGATGCCATGTGGCGTCGTGCCACATGTGGTCATGCCATTTACCCATCTCACCTTGAATTACGTGAAATTTTGATCGCCTCATAATTCGACGCAATTCGTTAGGGTAACTAAACTCCACGAGACGAATTTATTAGTGAGGTCCGTTCCTTCACTCGAGGTCTAGGAAATTTCCAAATTTTTCCTTGTACTCTAGCGAAAAATTTCTGTTTTGCCATTTTTCAGAAAAAATTGAATTTTTTTTCGGGTTTTTATATGTTAGCTTATGCTAAGGATTTGAAATATCATGGAAATACCAAACATATTCAGATCAGATATCATTTTATCAAAGACATGATAACAGAAAATGAAGTGGTTTTGAGACACATTCCTACAAGTAAAATGGTAGCAAATCCATTTACCAAACCAACGGCAAGGGATGCATTTGTTAGGTATGCAAAATCCCTTATATAGGATATGATTAATTTGTACATGTTGACAGACCACTTGTATTTTTGTTTACAATAAATGAGAAACATTTCACATGAGTTGCTTGGTTTAGAAATTTTATTATGAGAATATGTTAAAAATGCTTGTGACACCCCAACCAGGCACCTTGTGTTAGGAAAGAGTATCACAAATATGAGAACTATAAACCTGTTAACTTATATAATTCTAAACAATTATCTTGAAAAATATAAACTTGCAAAAATATTTCATATACATACATCGTAGTGGTATTTACAGTGTCATATACATATATTATGAGTCCCATTTATTTGTACTTTTTGGTTCACACTGTCTCCAAAATCTTACATTTACACTTACAAAATCGATACCTACCTATGATGGACTCCTACAGTTGTGTTGGCTCTGCTGTATGCGGAATATCACGGACGTCCTCTTCGGTACTTACACGGATAAACACCCATGCTAAGCTTTATAACTTAGTGGGAATTCATAAATATGGACGACCACTATAACGATCGTCACAATACTTCATACACATTTTATTCATAATACATGTTACTTCTCATATCATCATAATTAAATTACATATTGCATTTCACATCATTTTCATGTTTCACGCCTTTTATAACATTCAAAAAATTTCATCTCATCTTATGTCATGCCTGCATATTCCAAAGAAGTGGATACGGGAAAGAACTGTATGTACCCGAATGTACTATCACTGTACAAGACATTGATCTATAAATTGTACTATATTGTATGACCCAAACGGGGCCACTGTAATGATCCAAATGAGATCCATACACACCCAATGGGGCCACCAATTAAACTATGTTGCAGCATTGTTATCCCTATAGGCATGTCTATCTATCAAACTACCAGGTCAGAAGCAAGCAATTAATTTTATTATGTTTTCTTAACAATCTTTTAGGTATCAAAAAAAGATATCTCATATACATGAATAACTACTGATATCATGTATACTAATGAGATATTCATTATCAAATAATCTCTTATAAACATTTAACTGTACTTTGCACTTTTTCATATAACAAAATTATACGTGTATTCTCTTTAGCTTTCATAACACATATTATCATGATCAACTTACTATGATGCATTTTTCATATAACAATACATTTATATAGCCTTTATACAATTTCAATTTCCATAATCAATTATGCTTGAACAATTCGAGGCAGCTCCCAAGTCCATTTTTGACTACAATTTTGACCCTGTAAACAGGATTGTTAGAGAAAGTGATCTTCTAACTCAATATACTCCTATGTCTTAAGTTTCTTATGGTTCAAAAATCATGTCATTTGGACTTTTAATTTGGGAGACATGGTCCAAGTATTCCAAATTGCTCTTGGACAATTTTCAGTAACAGAATTTGGAATTGTGTCCTATATTTGAAATTTTTCTAGGAATGATAGAGACATCATTTGATCATAATTTCTTCATGAAAGTTGTTTTCCCATGTGTCTAGTTTGTACAAAAATTTGAATCACCTCATTTGAACCAATATGACTCTCAAGTTATGATTTAAACAACCGGAATTACTCTAGTTCAGGAGACTGTTATGAGAAATATTTCAGGGACATAATTGTTCTCTTACTTTGACGAATTTTCTGGGTCCAATGGGGTCCATATTTAGATGCACTTATTTCAGGGAGATTTGTTCTCCTAGAAGTCTAGTTTATCCAGAAATTTGAATCACTCAATTTGGATGAGTGATGGACAAGACAAAAATATGGGTTTTGAAAAAAATTTGACGGCATCTCCCCTAAAACCCAACATTTTCTCTATACAAAATTTTCCTTCATTGAGGACCACAACTAAACCAAAGTTCCAAACACATATTTTCCATATAAAAATTCTAAACATATATTCCATAGTCCTATTCCATAGTCCTATTCTATAGTCATATTCCATACAAATCCTTAACTAGTATCCATACCTTAAATTCTTGAACTTCTCTTCTTCCTTCTTCCTTCTTCCTTCTTCTTCTTCTTCTTCTCTTATTCTCTTCTTCTTCTTCTTCCTCTCTTCTTCTCTTCTTCTTCTTCTTCTTCCACCGTAAATGCCTTTAAACTTTTTCTCAGTCAAATGGGAATTCTCTAAGACTATGTTTATCTTATCCCATTTTAGGCTTAATTTTCGTTTTTGCAACTTTGTCCTTCATCTTTCCTTTATTCTCAAATCAACTTATCTAATTTCTAACTTAGCATATAGTCTTTTCATCTTATTACCTTTAAGTCCTGGATTGGTAAATTACTAATTTACCCTTGACCCTTAAATTAATTCCTGGTTTTGCTTATTTTATTTTTAATATTATTTTATTCCGAAAAAATATACATTTACTTTTATTATACCCTAAACATGTTATAAAACGACTAAGACATAATTTGGGGTGTTACAATGCTATTTAGCACAATTCAATGAAGTATGTCGATAGCCTTGATTGACCCTCTCACATAAGTAATCGCTCTAGCACTATAGAACGAGTAGAGATGAGACCAAATTGAGATGACTAAGGCGCAGTGGGAGTGACTTTGGTCACATTATCACTTACAAGGTTACCTTGATGAGAATCAAGATGAGATTATTTATATGAATCAACATGAAGGCTTTCCTCACCATTCATGTGTCTATTTAGAGAAAGTTGAGTGTGAAACTTGTTGTTTAACATTATGGAATATGTAGACAAAAGTTTCAAGTTTGGTGCTATTAGAGCGACAAGACTAAGACTTATATTGTGTTATTTATTTTATAACAAAGAGCGAGACATATACTCTTTTATCTTTGGCATAGGAAGAGTTGCTCCACCATAGCATGCATTTCATATTGCATGTGTTGGATGACCCATTGGGAAGCGAGAGAATGGATCCCTGCTTCTTCATTGTGTGAGTCTTAAAAATCCTGAATATGGATTTACATTTACCCTCAGACTTTTGACTATTATATCTGATGTGATGAGTTAATGTTGGCTATCTTAGGGTGTGTATGTATCCTATAGCTCATGATGACGGCTTATAAATGCAGCATTCTTTAGAAAAGCGAGTTAATTCAAATTGACGCAGATAGAGGGTTAGAAAGTTATATCCTTGCTTATACACTCATTATTTGTATTCACCGGTCGGATTTATTTCGCTTGATAGAGCTTGAAATAACTTAGAGTACTGAGTAGTTGCAAGAGAGATTTGAGTATGGATTCTCGAGGGATTGAATAATACTTGATCATGTGTATTAAGAAAGATACTTGGGGTAAATAAACACTTTTTTACCTTTGCGAGGTTGATGTCTCCTATATAGCCTATGGTTAGGTTTGTATTGGGGCTCACACCATCAATGTGCCTCAAGTCTCACGATCCGTTCACTTGTATGAATTATACTATGAGTTTGAGTTGTTGGGATGATGTTTGAGATAAGCTAAGGCCATCATGGGCGAGTGGGAGAGTTGGGTTATGAGCATAGGTCGCCCATGTGGGCTTGACCCAACCCAAATCCCATCATATGTCTCCTTGTTAAGGGACTTATCTCTTCCAAGAGACATGAATCAGAGCCTATAAAAACAGGATTCTGATTCATGTTTTGGGTTAGATTCTCTGAGGAACAGAAACATTACTTTGCATAGAGATTCTCCAACTGAGACTCGTTTGTGATTCATCCTAAATGTCAGAAAAGGGTGTTCATACTATGGAATTTTGGATATAGATTCCAGTGTTTTGTTTCTTGCATGAAGCATTGAAGACATCGAATTTCGGCTTTAACAAGTAAGTACCCGCTTCTGTTTATGCTGAATGAGTTTACACTATATATATATATATATATATATATATATATATAAGGAAATTAGATATCTTTATAAAAATTTAAAATATGCATTTTGAAGAGATGTTTGGCAAGGGGATACTCCTTTGATGGAGGTGGTTTGTTGTTATATGAAAGGAGATGGACAAAGAGAAATATAACTGAAAAAGATATCTATTTATTGATTAAAAAAATGCGGAATAAATACACAATGACTCATAATTGAATTCCTCGATTCTGTAACCTACTAAGACATGTTGTCAGCAACTAAATTGACCTAAAAAACAACAACTAATTGACCAAAAATGTGATACGCCTAGTGCCCTAAAGACTAGGACCTTCACAAAACATAACAGAAGACCAACAAAGACAGCAACTCTTGATTCACTAACATTCTCCTCCTGAATTTTGAGTTGCACATACACTCAACTTGTCTCTAAGAGTCTCAAAACGACCAACATGGAATGACTTTGTGAATATATCTGCAAGTTGATTTTCTAAATTGCAATACACTAGCTTCACTTCACTTGATCTCTGCACCTCCCTTAAGAAGTAATACTTAACTTTGAAATGCTTTGTTTTTCCATGAAAGACTGGATTATGTGAAATGGCCAAAGTGGCCTGGTTGTCCACAAAGATCTCTATGTTGCCCTTTTGATGCACATCCAGATCATCCATTAGCTTCTTCAATTATATTGCTTGATTTGAGTTGCAATTGTTGTAATGAACTAAGCTTTTGCAGTTGATTGAGCCACGAGCTCTTACTTCTTTGAACACCAAGAGAAACATTTTGATCTAAATGTGAAGCAATACCCATAAGTACTTCTCATGTTTTTTACTGATCCAACCTAATCACTATCAGAATAACCTTGCAACTTAAATTCCTGAACTTTGCAGAATTTAATCCCATATGAGAAAGTACACTTCAAATATCTCAGCACCCTTTTCGCAGCTACCATATGCAACTCACTTGCCCAATTTAGAAATCAAGAGAGGATACTTATAGGAAACATGATGCTTGATATGGTTGTTGTGAGGTACATTAGGCAACCAATTAAGCTCCTATACAAACCTTCATCTGTAGGGTCAGCTCCATCATACTTTTGCAGCTTTTCTTTCCTACCCATTGGAGTACTCACACTTTTGCACTCCTCCATACCAAATCTCTTCAAGATCTCCTTTAAGTATTTCCTTTGACATATGAAGATCTCATTTTGAGCTTGTTTGATCTCCATGCCAAGAAAGTAGGATATTTCACCTAACTTAGCCATTTCGAACATCTTCATCATATTATGCTTGAACACAATAATCTAAGCCTCATTTCCTCCTATTACCAGCAAGTCATCCATATAGAGAGATACAATAACCAAGTTAGAATAAAACTTTTACATACAAAGTGGACTCACTTAGGCTTTTCTCGACACCTAGGCTCAGGAAATGCCCATCCTATGACGCCCCAAAACCCAGGGGTCCATTGATCAACCGTCAACCCGCAAAAAACTTGTGGATGTTGGGCAACCCGATACCACACAATTGTATCCCCTTTACCATGACCCATAATTTAACAAAAATCGGACAGAGTCTCCTTTGTACAGGAAACTCTACCCAAAAATACAACCTATACAATAGATAATAGCATGGCCCATATGGGGCCAAATATCATAAAATGACCTCTCCAGGTCCATCTACGAGTAAAAATGACCACATAGGGTCCATTTATTCATACTCAAACATAATGTACAAGGCTATAATACCATAGTCCTTAAAATCTTAATTACAATACTCTTTACATAAAAACATACATCAAAACAGTTTGTTCTAATATATTTTACAAAAGATGGAACCAAAGCCACAACCCGAATTTTTTCACAATGGTGGCCTCAAGTGAGCGCCATCTCCTTGCACACTCCATGTACTTGAAAAGGGTCCCACGATGAGGTAAGCAATGCCGTAGCAAACCCTCGACAAGGCCCAAAAAGTGCATTAACCCTATTTATTGTGTTTTGAGTGCTTTTGTATACTAATCATTCTAATTAATCCAATTTATTACATTAAGGTCCCTACTATTTTAATGATCACATTTTGTGGCAAATTTGCGCTTTTGTGAGCTAATTATGCCAACATTGTTGAGCCTGAGCTAAACATGAAGAATTTGAGTCAAACTCAACACCATAGATCGTGAGACCAAGAGGAAAGAAGAGCAAAATGGAAGAAATAAGAAAAAGAGGATGCAGGAAGCAAAGCTGTGGATGCAAGTAGAGCAAGAATTACAGGATTTGTGTGGAACGCGAATTTCGCTTATAGAGCCGCTTTTCGCTATCTTAGCTAAATTTACTGCATAGCTTAAAATTTGAAATTTCACATAATAAATTCTCACTAAGCTACAATTTGCTAGCTTAGCTAAAACACTGCTCATAGCTTAAATTTTGGTTCGCTTATTTCTTGCATTTTTCGCTATATAGCAAAATTTTCTATATAGCGAATTCACTATCTATAGCGAAAAATCCTCGCCCTGTGTTTTGATGTTTTTGATTCTAAACTTAGACTCGTTTGATTAATTACCATTTTGTCCCTATTGTAATTTCATATTTTAGGCCTTTTTGTCATTTCACATATTGGGAATGGCTATATAAGCCAACTTATAACTTTTTGTAACCCTAACTTTTTATCTTTCAGTACATACGCAGCTTTTCTCTTTAAGTTTACAGTTTTCTCTCTTCTCTCTCCTCTTTCTCTCACTTTCTTGGGTGCCAAACACCCTCCAAGGATGACAACTTCTGAGGATGAGCGCTAAACCTCTTCCTCCTTGAAGTGGAAGGTTGTCGGGTAGGATCCTCGAAGGTCGGCCGGTGGTTCCTCGTTTTTCACGCAGTTGGTGCTTAACATTCTCGGTTCCTAATTTCCAACTCTAGGTTTAAACTTTTGATGTACTTTCTTGGTCAATACTTCTGGCAAGCTTCTTAGGTTTAGTATTCTAGCTTTAGATACACTAATATCCATTAGTTACATTTACAAGCCAATCGAGGTAGGTTAAGGGTTAGATTTTCACCGCAAGTGCATCCACTTTGATCAATACTGGTAATCTTTGTCTGGATTCTTATTTTTAGATCCATTGAGACTCATTAGTTACCCTTTACGAATCATTGTAGGATGAGTCAAGATAGATTTTCACTGTAGGAACCTTAAATGCTAAATAAATGCTTTCTACCAAAAGGGAAATTATTAGGGTTTAGTTTTTAAAAGTTAAATGAAGATCCGGTTCGGGAAATGACTATATGTCATCCTCCCTAACGCGAGAAATACACCCTGAACCTCGCTACCATAGGAATCCAAACTTCAAAGACCCAATGCTTCATGAGTTCTATTTACATTTTATTTCGCCTTATTTTCATTTTGAAAACCACCAACCCACTGTTTTTATCCCCACCTAAAAATCCAAACCACCACCATTTTCGCTTCACCAAATATTTCAGACGAAGAAAACCTATCCTCGTGTTCGACCCTAGACCGCTATAATCAAGAAGAGTTTGACTACGGTAGAGGAACTTAGGACAGCCAAATTTTGTTGATTCCGCATCACCCTACCGTGGCAATTTAATCACTCCTAGTATGCTACTCCCCCACCTAAGCAGTAATACGCAATGGATCATGTCAACAAAAACACATTCTAATCACGATTATGCAAACCTAGAATGGAATTCTACATGCCATGAATGAGATGCGACTTACCATGTCCCATGTATCAAGTCCTCATCAACTCCATCAAACTCGAGTCACAACCGACTCCTATCACACAATGCCGAAACCCATGTGTGATAAAATCCATCATTCTTTGATTACATCCAATGATCATTTTACAAAACAAATTTCATTTGTTTTCAAACCAAAAGCTTTTTGGATGTTCACCTCAATAATCATTTGTTTTCAAAAATCCATGTATCTTTTATGGGTGGCGAATTTTTCGGGGTCCCACCGCAGGCTTCACAAACCTTCCCACACTTACGGGCTTTCACCGATGGATCCATATGTGTAACCAAAAAGATAACGGAGCTTTCACCCAACACATAATTTCATTTTTCATTTTCAAACCGTGCAACTCAATTTGGATGTTGTCCCATTTTCTGAACTCGCACAATCAACACTAAACGCAATGTTAATTTACGACCATGCAAACCATGGAACTCTATTGGACGTCGTCCAAGGTACCGAGTCCCCCACCCATTCATTAAGAATGGTGAATGACAACAACTATGCACACACCCATTTCATGCGATGTCCCCGTGCATATGAAATGTAATTATGCCATGTCACACATATATATATGGATGCTATATGGACAATTTGATTCATGCATTACACCCATGCATAATTTGGACAATCATATCAACCAACATACAATTTCCAAACAATTCACACAAATCTTGTCAACATATTCATACACACATACATACTCTCCACATGTCAATACATTAGAACACACATATTGACATCTAATTAATTACTACTAAGCATGTCATTCAAACTCAAGCAATGACAACCTCATCCTCAAAACCAATTGTGGCATAGAGATGCCCACAAAACATTCCATACAACAAGCCATAACATACCACAGGATCGTTTTGAACTCGGTTCATAAAACTAGCCCCCTAATAGTCCCAAAATTTGGACACAAACCATTAAACAACCTAAGTTGTAGCAGTCCCAGGAAACATACCATAACTTGAGTTATAGAGGTCTGATTTGGGTGAATCAAAAGCCTAACATCAATTTCTCAGATAGAGATACAACTTCCTTGAAGGATACTTGACCAAATTCTCATTTTTTCCTAAACCGAAAAATCTGTGTCCCGTAACTGACAATAGGCGCCTGTAGGCCTCGAAACGGACCATAACTCGTTATAGCCCACTCGTGATTCAAAAGCCTAACATCAAGTTATCATATAGAGCTACATTTTCCTTGAAGGATACTAGTCTAAATCCCCTCTTTTTCCCGACCAAAAATCAATTCCAAAACCTAGACACAAACAGTTAACAACCTAATCTATGACAATTTCGAAAATTAAATGGACCATAACTTGAGCTATAGAAGTCCAATTTAAGTGATTAAAAATCCTAACATCAAGTTCACAACTTCAACTACAATTGTCATGAAGGACACTAGTCCAAATTAACTCTTTTTCCCAACTGAAAATCAATCCCAAAACTTCGACACAAACAAGTAATTGGGCCTGTCAAAGATAATTATAGAAATTAACACCATAACTCGAGCTATAGAGGCTCCACCAGAATCAGTGCCTCAACCTCAAGTTCAACTTCACTAATTGTCACATGATACTAACAATTCCGCGACGCCCCAAACTCAGTGATCCACTGACACCACAACGCTGAATACTGTATGTCAGACCCGACATTTCTCACGAAAATCGGGCGTAGCCCTTTGTATCGGGAGCTCCACCCAAATACAAAACTTGTCTAAACCCGTTTGGCCCCAAACAGCGCAATATAGTCCAATATATATATCCAATACGGCCACTTGGGCCCATAAACAATTTCTCAATATGCATACCAACTATGAACCATGTATCCTATAGTTCAAGGCAAGAGTTACAATATTTTCAATTTGAAACATACATATATTAAACTTAAAGAGTTCTAATATTAATAAAACCAATTGTTATTAATAACCGGCTTTCTAGAACTCAAATGAACGCCACCCTCGCACGCTCCCACTGCAAATAAAGGGGTCCTAATGACGGGTGAGCTAATGCTCGGGTGAGGAGAATCACCCTGCCGTGGCTACTCACCACCTAAGTGCAGTGTAATGTTCCAATTTAAACACACATTCAAGCAAATGCATGATCCTACTTGAATGTCTACATGACCAACTCAAATCCCGAGTCCTCACCGACTCTCTCACACTCGCCTAAGCCTCGTATGAGCACTGTCATTTATTCATTAGTGGACAACCCTCCCGTATATATCAATCGGGGTCATCCACGATTGATATTATTTGTTTGTGACTACCTCCATGAATATCAATCATCGTCCTGACGATTGATATTTTTAGTTTGTGGACTACCCTCCGATAATTAACATTTTAGATCACCTCCAACCATTTTCTGCAGACTCATCTCATGCACTAACTTCTAGTCCAAGATGTTCCAAAGGCATATGGAATGGCGTGCCAATTCCACACAGCCTAATCACATGCAAATATATATACACGAATATATTCACATAAAAATTAAATCACACAAACATGTTATGTAATTATCATTTCAAACATCAAAATTAGCTCACTTTGGCTAATGTTCAAACACAAGCAATTCGATTCGAATTACTTAACCAAACACATATTTTCACGAAAATACATTTTCGGGTCACTATTCCTAGAACAAGAAACCCTAGGGTTTACTTGCCCAATGACTCAACAATCCATCGGTCGTGAGCAACCTCAAGATTTCTACATATTTCCGGCCTCATCCAAATCAATCCTACGATTAAAAAACATAATTTATGCTATTAAAGACTCAAACAGTCCCTCACGGTTACGAGCTGCTCACATTGGGTTCAATAAATCAAATCAATTCGGTCCCAAGCTTTGGGACCGATCAAACGGTCGTTCAAGGCCTCAATCAACCGAAACATTTACAAAGTGCTTAAAAGAGGGAATAAAACCAAGTAGGGAGAAACTCCTACCTCTCGAGCTCTGATAACCTATAAACTTGGTGATCGCACGCGTAGTTCGCAGAGAATGCCTTTCCTTCGGTCTCCGGGCATCGCGACTACCGGATCGCTGTATTTTTGTGGTAGTTTTCTCTCTAAAGGAAAACCTAAAAAAAATGGCTACTGGAGGAAAATTCTGGTTCATCATTTTTTTTGGTCTTTAAATGGGAGATGACACTGCTGGACTAATTCGCAGATTTGAGCGACTTAAAACTTTTCTAAAAACGCACTTTAAGGCCCCCTTTACCATGCTAACCGATATCTCTAAGACTCACCTCGCCATCCATTTTCATCATTTATCTACTCATACCAATTTTACAGACATTTGAAGACGCATGGCGGCGGTGACTGCGATCAAAAATCGCTACGCGACCCGAAATGCGACGCCAGAAACGTGGCCGACTCCGACTGTCTCGGAATTCGACGAAATTTTACGTGCTAGCTAGATTTCGCGAGAGGATTCCAACGGTGAAATCTGTTTTGTCATCCAAGATCTAGAGAATTAATTACGGATTTTTAACCGAAATTACAATTTTGTAATCAAAATTACGATTTTGCCCTTATTCCAAAAATTGGAATTTCTCGGGTCTTACAAATTCTCCCTGTTTCTAACCAAAAATCAGCCTAAAAAAATGGACATCATATAGGGTCAAAACATGGCACTATTCCCATAACCCATTATTTGGCCAAACAACCCCTTAGGGCAAAAACAGCCAAATAGCCCCTTAGGGCATTAAAACTCAACCAAACAGCCCTTAGAATGGAAAATAAACCAAAGTAGAAAGAATCCCTACTTCTTGGAGCATAGAAAAATCGAAGGAGGTCTCGAGAACACCTCTTAATCCCGAAACTTCTTCCTTTGGATCTTTAGTGAAATCCCTCCTTTTTGGTACCTACGCGTAGTCCTCGTCGAGTAGATGAACTCGTTACTGACGACCCGATCGACTTGAACTCAGTAGATCAAGATAGGTTTCAAAATCCCCTTCCTCTCCCTTTTCTCTCTCCCTATGAGTCTTTTTCTTTTTTTCCCCAGCAGAAAACCTGATTTAGATTAAAATTTCATTAGTCATAAATCTAATTTAATCATTTCCAATTGTATCAATACTTAGCACTTGTAATAGATATAATATATATATATATATATATATATATATATATATATATATATATATATATATATATATATATATATATATATAGAGGTGTTTTAATTTCATTATTGTAAACATGAAACTTTGAGATAAAATAAAATAAAATAAATGAATACAAAATTCAAGCCTTGTGCAGCCACGTATAAGATTGTATAAAAATTGCCTGAGAATTGACAAATTCAAATTTTTTTCTAATACAATTTAATTTAATTTAATTTTTTAGAAATGTTTGATTTCTTTTGACTCTTATTTTAGTTCTTAAAATTTTATCATGTGATTTTACAAGTCATTCGAGATGGATAGGCGTGCATGGTAACAGTGTCTTTATATAACAAAATGCATTATTTGTGTATGATAACTATACATGATATTATTATGTTTTCCATGGATTTATATTTACTTCACCCAATAATTCACTCAATTTAAATTTAAATGCACAGAAGCACTGAATACAAATTATAGGCTATTATTTCAAACCTAAATTCAATGCAGATATTGGAGGAAATTATAAAAATAAAAATATTAGAATACGGTAAAAGTCCTTATAGCAATGAAGTTCATCAGCATGATACTCTATTCTACAGGGATGAATCTGGCAATAAGACTTGGTGTCTACAAATGGGCTGATGAACACCTGTTCTTCTCCATGAGAATCAACTACGGACAATTATTGTTTGAGCAAACTTAATTCCCGCCAGACCCGATCATGATGGTTGTATGCCGAAAAGAGTATTGTTGATTTATGTTAATCATGGCAATAGGCTTATGAGTTTAGCTAATTGGTAGGACTTCATCCATATGTTTGGGCTGAGATTGAGATCCGGTTCACGTTTCGTGTATGAGAGAGCCTAAAGAGCCAATGGCAAAACTTTTAGAAATATTGTGTTGGCCTGTCACTAGTACTAATAATTAGATGTAGGTATAAGGATAACTTCGAGTTCAATGAAAACAATTTACTATCTTGAAATTAAAGTGTATTAAAAAAAATGAAATTTGAAGTTTTTCATCATTCAATTCTATTTCATCTAACAGTTTTTTTTTGGATTTAATACAGGATTCAACTGTTTTATTATGGATTGTTACAGGGTTTGAATATGCAAGAATTCATAATTTTGATTCTGATTCATAGTCAAGTCAATACCAATAGTTAATTTAAATAAAAATTTAGGCTACAACTTTATATACTTTGGCACCATCCAAGTACGTAGTAGCCAATACTTGAACAAAAATAGGTTTAAACACCTCAATAATTATATATTTAAGAGATAATAAACATCTCGATTACAAAAATTTTATTGTTAGAGTAGTCTAAATAGATCATGAGAGTATGGATTTGATCATTAAAAAAAAATGATTTTCTTATATTATAATATGTAGTTGTTTTCTGAATAGAAAAAACATTCAAATAAAGCCAGGGAACAAAATTTCCGATATTTCGGCCGAAATATCGGCGAAATATCGGAAATCGGTGGAGATCGAAAAGATATCTCCACCGAAATTTCCTTTGTCCGATTTGTCCCTATTTTTTCCGATAATTTCCGACTTTTTCCGATATTTCCAAATTCAATCGTTTTCCTTTTGTTCTTTGGCTTCAAAATCTCGTATTCCGCTTCATGTTTCGAACTCCACCCAAAATGGCCGAAATGCACACCCAACCACCGCCTACCTAATGACGTACTTAATATATATAGTGCAAACTTTTTTATATTATCTTATTATTTATTTGTTCATAATCCCTACCACCATATGATTATAATATTTTATTTTATTTTTATTTTACATTATAACTTATAATATTTTTAAATCAAATATTAATTTGAAAATGAAAAGAAGTAAAATAATATTATTTAAAAATTCAAAATTATAATATATAATATTTTGAATCTCCTCATTATCTACATAATATTTATAATAACAAAACAAATAAATAATCTCTCTTTAACATAATAATATTCGAATAATATATTAAATATAAATATATTTAATTTAATAATTACTAATCCATTTGATTTTAATCACCTTAATTAAGATATGAATCATTTCTCATCATCTATAATTAAAATATGAAAAATTTTAATCGAATCAATATTTTTGTAAAAAATATCCACCGATATTTACCGATATCTCGATATTTCAGAAAATCCACCTCACCGATATATCCGTGTTTACCGATATTTTGATCCTTGAATAAAGCATTAAGAAAAAGCAAAAAAGTTAAATATTTTTACCTTTTCTATTTAGCAAAAAATTTTAAAATTTCAATCATAAATAAGTTAAAAAAACAAACAAGTTAAATGCTGAAAACAAATTTGTTTTAAGTAAAAAGCCAAAAAACAAACGTTATCCAAAAGATACTGATATTCTTAATTTGATAGTTTTCCATGTTAAGACCCATGGTTTCAAGTTTAAGGAAGAAACAGTCATGTGCATGGAGCCAGTGACAGACCAAGTAAGGCTCAAGGGGGCAAATGCCTCCCTGAATTTTTTTTTCAAATATTTTTATTTGTGTTTTGGAGGGGAATCCCATGAAATCCCTTAGTTCTGTACCACTAGGATGAGACTTTAGTTGATTTGATAAATAACTAGAATCTACTTTTAGGGTCTCACTATAAGATGTAAATCCCATGACATAATGAGAGTCGAACAAACCGTAAAGTCCATTATGAACTTTCAAATATATAAATGGGAATCAAATATTCAAATTGCAAAGAGGTGGCTCGAACTCATGACCTTCTGCTAAACTAATCTCTGATACCATGTTATATTACCTATTCTTTTAAGAGCTCAAACTTACATTGTTCAATATCTAGATGAAGGATGAAATTTGGGTGGTGCTCGTTTTTTTTTTTACTTAATGTTAAATAGAACCTTTTTTTCAGCTTAATGCTAAATAATACTTAATAGTATTAAGTTATTTGTTTTATCATTAAGAGCGAGTGTTGCTAAATTTCTCCTTCTTGATAGGTAAGGGTCGTGTTTCTTGCTTTGAAAAATGACTTTTTCTGAATAGAAAAATAATTTTTTTTAGAAATTTCAGAAATAAGTTATGAAAAAAGTTAAAAAACAGACTGAATGTTGAAAGCTATTTAGCTTTTTAAAAAAAACCAAAAAAAAAACGCCAGCTTAGTGTTCTCCAACTCTTTCAGACTATCTAGGAACCCTAGAACTCTAGAAAATGAACCTTCAAGGGCTTCAAGCTCATCCATCCCAACATGAATAACTAAGATTAATAAAAAACCTTCATCAAATATTAAGAATATTATGTTAATTAACCAGGATTAAGAGTCAAACAGTTTAGGTAGACCTGTCTATATTCATGACAATGAGTCTACTCAAGAATCATAACAATGTAAAACTTGGGAAATTTTATATCCTTGAAATGTATGATATGCTCCTTTTTTTTCATGTAATAAAATGTATATTGTCTATAGTAAATGTTTGTGTGAATATTTCTGGTCGGTATCCTATTTTTTTTATTGGATATGCATGAAATATAACTATTAATTTTTTCTTTAACTATTTTAAGTAGATTATTTTATATTTTAATATATATAATTTGAGTCCATGTTAATGTTAAATTGAAAATAACGTTGAGTTAATTAACTTGATTATTCAAAGTCAAAAATCAACTAATTCAAATATAATCTAGTTATTTGAACTTAATCTTTAGTGAAGTTTGTTTGTTGGCTGAATGGAATTCAGCCAAAACATGAATACCACCTAAGTTTAAAAAAATAAGATTAAGCGCCCTAAAGTTAAATTAAACACTAAAAGATAATATCGAATTGATCATTTTTTTAATTTAGGTTGATAAACTGCATTAGTCATTAATCTAAATCATTTCAAATTGCTAAATGTAAAAAAAAAAAAAATCATATCAAATTGTCCATCATATCTAGTTCATGTGATAAAGCGTTCATCATTTTAAATAGGCAATGACATAGAAAGGGGAGAGTCCCAAGTTCGTGTCACAATGAGAACAGTTTATTATATTGTAAATCAAGTGTTTAGTTGTAAAAAAAAATTCATTTCAAATTGTAGCACACTTGGAACTTGTAATAGATATGGAATTTTGTATTATATAAAGAAATGTGTTTTTATTATTCTTTGTAACTATGAAATCTTGGGATAAAATAAAATAAACCTTGCGCAGCCATGTGTAAATTTGTATAAAATTGGGTTCTAGAATTGGACATAATTGAATTGTTAAAATTAAATTAAATGCTCCAATCCTTCCTTACCTATATGTTAATACAAATTTATTTTTCAATTATATTGTATGCATAATCTTGTTTATAGGATGCACTAATTTTTTTGGAAGGCTTATTATCAAAAATTTTAATACTATTTTATTCAAAATTTCTTTATAAATGCTTAATTTCTTTTCAACTTTTACTTTAGTTCACCAAATTTTAGTATGTGATTTTACAAGTCATTCAAGATGGATGAACATGCTTTGCATGGTAATAGTGTCTTTCATTACAGAATGCATTTATGATAACTGTACATGACATTATCATGTTTAGAGCAAATTTATATTTACTTCACCTATAATTCATTCCAATTAAATTAAAGGTAAGCTATTTCATATCTGAATTCAATTGAGATATTGGAGGAAATTATAATTTAAAATAAAATATTAGAAACCGCAAAAGTCATGAGACAGAAACCTGACAGTGAGTATTTCAAATCTAAATTTAAGAGAAAAAAACTATAAAAATAATAAAGTTATGTGGAGGAGGAGACTATCAAGAGTTTGGAAAAACTCTCTGTAGATGACTTTCCAATTGGTTCTCTTGATAGTCCTTATATATTTTCAATGCTTTCTTTCTTCTTCTTCCTTACAGATGAGAGAAATGCATTCCATTCACCATCTGAAAAAGGATGATGGAATAATTGTAATGGTAGTTTACAATAAAAAAGAAAAAAAAAAAAAAGACAAGTATGACAGAATCTAGGATAAAGAGGTTATCATTACATTAACAAACCATTTTAGTGGCTAATGGCTAATGTATGTACATAAATACATACAATTTAAATGAATTCCTCTACCATTTTATATATTTTCACATTTAAGAGATATTTTGTTTGACAAAATTTAGAATATTAATATAATTATCTAACGGAGGATCTAAACCATATCTTCAGAAATTGTTCCAGGCCAAATCTTCTTGGGATTACTTTGCTGCGGAGAATTTTAGGAAGGGTCATAATGAACTTTGTTACTTATAATATAAAATTTTGCTATTCTTACCTCATCGCCAAAGCTCACTTAGAATTTTTTTTTTAAAACTAAATACTTTGATTACAATATAGTAATTTCTTAATATAAGACTACTCGAATCCGGGACCTTCCTTTTTTATGCCCTTATCTTTTTGAAACGTTGAGCGCTTTATCACATGATGGGCAAACTCACTAGAATTAAATTTGCTTTTCTTCTAGAAGTTAGAGTTCCTTATAATACCTCTCAATATTATCTTTTAAGTATATTTTCAAAATAAGACAACACAAATAACCTATGATTTAAGGCTTCTTTAAAACTATTTCCGAGATTTTTTTTCAAAACCAAAGATAAGAGAAATACAATTGACAATAAACTTTACATAAATGGTGCCTCAACTTATTTATTTATTTCTATTTTTGTTTCTCAACTTTTATTTTGTTCAATAAAGTGTCTTACCTTTTACATTTTGTCTGTTTTGGTATCTCAACTTTTATTTTGTTTCATTAAGTATTTCCCTACTGGTCAAACCTTATAAGAATGTTGAATTAACAAAAATTGGATCTTATAAAAATTATAAAATTACTTAAATGATTTTCTATTAGGTGAATTAACAATATTATCCTTTTCTCAAGTAGGTAAGATAGTTGGGGTCTCTCCTACCTTAACCAATAGTCTCGAGTTTGAGCTTTGGGAGTGCTATTGTGTTCTATAGTAGAGTTTTATCGCTCTTATGGTCCCTTCCAACTCATTTGGAGATTAGTTTGAGTGTGGTGTGACTTAAAGACACATTCCATGTGTGTATAGGCTCCTCATGACACTTTGAGAAGTTCGACAAAAAAAAAAAAACATAAAACTTTCTTACAAAATTACTTTTTTTTTTTTTTTTTTTAGAAAAACAACTTTAATTATCTTCTATTATTTTTACTTATTTTTTAAGCATAATATGAAACAAAATTAATTATATATGCATAATAAAAAACACAACATGCACTATTTTAAAAATAAGTAATATATTTATTTTATCTCGATTTTATGGTAGCAAGTTTTATCAATTTATTTTTTACTGTAACAAATAGATATTAAAAATCATAATGAGAAAATGATAACATTGTTGGAATGCCATGTGAATCAAATTTTTGTTGATTTAGCATTGTGATAAGCTTTGACCAGTCCGAAAGCACTTGATTTAATAAAAATTAAAAGTTCAAACACTTTTTTTTGAAGAGAAAAATAATTTTATTGATTCAAAGTAGCAATACATCAATAGAAACATATAATCAAAATCGTTAAAAACCATAGAGAATGAAACAACATTTAGGTTAATAGCACAATGGATTAGCTCAAACCTATACATTTGATAGTTAATCCTACACATTTGATATTACTATTGTAACTAGAATACATATAACATAATCTGAACCTATGATGATTTATTGTGACAATATGGTTATATTATGTGAACCCCAATCCCAGGGTTTTTTTTTTTACTATCGTATGAAGTCCGCCGACAGATTTCTCTCGTCAGCGACGTCATCCTCGCCGGCGCATCTGCTTGTCATACAAACCACATGCGGCGCCACCCTCGGGTCTCGTCATGCGCATGGTTTCTCGTCGCGACACAACACAAATAAGAATACATTGTCGCGTTAGAGCGCGGTTCGCCACGTGCACGCAGCTCGGGTTAAGCGACGTGAGTGCCTTGCCTAATTGTCGCCGACATAGAACGCTGGTGTCGCGGATGTAACTCTTTGGCCCTCAGCCTGCTCGCCACATAAGAAATACTCGTCATGACCTAATATCTCCCGTCTAGGCCAAACTCTGTCGTGACGTGAAAATACTCTGTCGCAACATAAAAACCCCATCCAAGGCCAAACTCTGTCGCAACACAAAAATACACTGTCGTGACATAAAAACTCCCGGCCTTGACCAAACTCTGTTGCGACACAAAAACACTCTGTCATGACATAATTTCTCTTCACCTTGGCCAACTCTATCGCGACATAAAAATATTTTGTCGCGACATAAAAACTCTTGGTCTTGACCAAGCCCTGTTACGGCATAAAAACACTCCGTTGCGACATAATTTCCCTACCCAAGGCTAAACTCTGTCACGACACAGAAATACTATGTCGCGACATAGAAACTCCTAGCCTTGACCGTACTCTGTCACGACATAAAGTACTCTGTCGCGACATAAAATCCATATCCAAGGCCAAACTCTGTCACGACACAGAAATACTCTGTCGCGACATAGAAACTCCTGGCCTTGACCAAACTCTGTCGTGACACAAAAGTACTTTGTCGCGACAGAGAAATCTCTGCCAAGACTAACCATGTTGCAACACGAAGGGTGCAACTTGTCGTGGCTGTCTCGGCCGCAACACGAAAACCTCTGTCACGACATTATCAAGACAAAGAAACAAGCACAATCGCGACATGAAAATACAATGTCACACTCAGTTAACCTACTTACACCGAGAACCATGTCACGACATAGGGAACCCCGTTGTAATAATAAGACCGTAAACTCGTTGCGACTAGAAACCCCGCTGCGACCTAAAACTTGCCCAAACCCGCAATAGCCTTTTTCTCTGCATTTTCCCGCACCCAGCCTTCTTCCTAAGATACCTAAATTGTCACAATGGCCTTAGCATGATAAAGGCAACACAAAAATCTAGGAAAACCTCACAACCAGAATAGGACAATTCAAAATGAGTTTTATTACAACTCTTTCTTTACAAGAGAAAAACTGCCTGCACTTTACAAAATACATAATAAGCCGCAATCGGCCTTTAAGCATAAGGCCTCGGATGGACTCCATCTCTTGGTGGGCCTCCAGTACCTAAAAAATGTTTTCCTACGACGGGGTGAGCAATACCCAGTAGAGGAATTCTCCTGCAAGGGCTACTCCCCACCTAAGTGCACATGTAATGCCATGACTTAACATTTATCAACACATTGAGCTAAACATATGCATTTCTATATGAATGCTCTCATGTCATGCTAATGTCCCGAGCCTTCACTGACTCCCTCACACATGGTCACGTCATGTATGAAAAACCTTCATTTCCAAAACAAAAGATTTTTGTTTTATATTTCAACTCCTTGGACAGTCTCCGAAAAATCGCTTTATTCAAAAGCCATGTGTCGCTTCATTTCCAAAACATATGCATTTCTATTTTGTAATTTAGATTAAAATTTCATTAGTCATAAATCTAATTTAATTATTTCCAATTGTAGCAATACGTAGCACTTGTAATAGATAGAAAAAAATTTTAGTATATAAAGAAATATATATATGTTTTAATTAATATTTGTAAACATGAAACTTTGAGATAAAATAAAATAAAATGAATACAAGCTTCAAGCCTTGTGCAGCCACGGATAAGATTGTATAAAATTGGGTTCGAGAATTGGACATAACTGAATTGTTAAAATTAAATTAAATATAATTCCAACCAATATATAATTTTTTATCTATATATTAAAAATTCATTTTTGAATTATATTGTGTGACCAATCTTGTTTGTAGGATGAACTCATCTTTTTGAAAGGCTTTTTATCAAATTTTTTTTCTAATACAATTTAATTTAATTTAATTTTTTAGAAATGTTTGATTTCTTTTGACTCTTATTTTAGTTCTTAAAATTTTATCATGTGATTTTACAAGTCATTCAAGATGATAGTGTGCATATAACAGTGTCTTTATAACAAAATGCATTGTTTGTTTATGATAACTATACATGATATTATCATGTTTTCCATGGATTTATATTTACTTCACCCAATAATTCACTCAATTTAAATTTAAATTTAAATGCAATCTAGGCTAATTCGAATACAAATTATAGGCTATTATTTCAACCCTAAATTCAATGCAGATATTGGAGGAAATTATAAAAATAAAAATATTAGAATACGGGAATGAAGTTCATCAGCATGATACTCTATTCTACAGGGATGAATCTGGCAATAAGACTTGGTGTCTGATGAGTGCCTAAAACACTCAAAGTATACCTGCGTCTATCTTAGGTTTTTAGCGTTATTTTACGTTTAAATATGTATTTTTATAGCTCGATACCTGAGTATGGCAAGTTCAGGAATGCAGTGCAAATGAGGTGAAAAGAGCAACCCTGGAAGAAAATTGGCAGTGGAAAGCAATGCATGAAAGTGGGTTGAGCGCCGCGACGCCCAACGCCGCGACGTGCCCCATCGCCGTGACGCCCCAACGTTGCGGACGCCCCAACGCCGCGACGCTGGGGTCAACCAATGAAAAAGTCAACAAGCAAGCACGTCGCGACGCCTCAACGCCGTGGACGCCTCAACGCCGCTGACGCCACAGATCTGCCCTCCATCATTAAAAGCAACAGGGGTTCGCACTGAGGATCGGAGGCGATTTGATCTAGCAATTTGAAATCCGTGAGCAAGAGCGACATTGATCTCGAAGAAGAGCCCGATTTGTATTGCTTCCCCATTTTTTGATAATAGAATGATGTTTTTTACATATTTAATATCGATAATTTCGTATTCGCATGTTTGGGGATCTATAACTGGGGTGTCATGAACCTCGTCACATGTTCATGGATTAAAGATCGTGAATTTATATTATTCATTGGTTTATAAAATTGCTCGCGATCCCCAGATTCAATCAATATATGGTGATTCTACTAACATTAGCATAACCATACTGGAGATCTAAGATTCGAGAGATGAGGATATCCGTGATATCCGAGCAGAGCGCCTTAGTTGATTCAAGAAATAGAGACACTCCGATCCCGAAGGTGGCACTTGAGGTTAGAAATATTTAAGTATTTCAAAATACTCGTAGCTGATGTAGATATATTCAACTCTATTCACGATGTGCTGATATACTCGAGAGAGGATATATCGTAAGTAAGATCACTCGCCATCAATTATAAATACATTGAATAATAGCATCCTTTAATAAATAACCCATCGAAAGTGACAGGGGGAGACATAACCCTAGTCTTCAATACCAGTAATTCATTAGAATCAATAGCTTAGTTGAAATTCACACACTCAATTTCTTTCTTACAATACGTTTATTCAGATATTATCTAAAAGCAAAACTCAGATTCAACACACCCGTCCCCGTGATCGATATCCGTACTCATTGGTACACTATATTACTTGTACACGCGTGCACTTGCGCATAGGCTGCGATATTTGCATGCCATCACGCTGCCGGTCACAGTCAAGAACAATGATGAATCGTTTTCCATGAGAATCAACTATGGCAATTCTATTGTTTGAGCAAACTTAATTCCCGCCGGACCCGATCACGATGGTTGTATGCCGAAACAGTATTGTTGGATTCATCTGGCTGCGCAATAGGCTTACGTGTTTAGCTAATTGGTAGGACTTCATCCATATGTTTGGGCTGAGATTGAGAGATCCGGTTCACGTTTCGTGTATGAGAGAGCCTTAAGAGCCAATGGCATAACTTTTAAAAATACTGTGTTGGCCTGTCACTACTACTAATAATTAGATGTAGGTATAAGGACAACTTCGAGTTCAATGAAAACAATTTACTATCTTGAAATTAAAGTATATTAAAAAAAAATGAAATTTGAAGTTTTTCATCATTCAATTCTATTTCATCTAACAAGTTTTTTTTTTTTTGATTTAATACAGGATTCAACTGTTTTATTATGGATTGTTACACGGTTTGAATATGTAAGAATTCATAATTTTGATTTTAATTCATAGTCAAGTCAATACCAATAGTTAGTTTAAATAAAAATTTAGGCTACAACTTTATACACTTTGGTACCATCCAAGTACGTAGTAGCCAATACTTGAACAAAAATAGGTTTAAACACCTCAATAATTATGTATTTAAGAGATAATAAACATCTCGATTACAAAAATTTTATTGTTAGAGCAGCCTAAATAGGATTAAACGAGGTTATGTTTACTTTCGGTGATTCCCTAACTGTTATTGTAAGACTAAGGTGGCATTCGTATTTTTACTTAATGTTAAATATAACTTTTGTTATGAATAATGTTTAATAGGATTAAATATTTAGTCATTTTTTTTTTAAAATTAATCTTTTAATTTTTATCTAAAATTTGAAACAATAAAATTTTAAATAAAACTTTAGCAGAATATATGTTTTTATTTAATTAGCATAAAATGGATCATGAGAGTTTGGATTTGATCATAAAAAAAATGATTTTCTTATAGTATAATACGTAGTTGTTTTCTGAATAGAAAAAACATTCAAAGAAAGCATTAAGAAAAAGCATTAAGAAATCCCTTAGTTCTGTACCACTAGGCTGACTTTTAGTTGTTAGATTTGACAAAATTTTGGAATCTTAAAATGCTTCCCCTAAAGCTAATTTTTAGGTCCGTTGTTGCATGCAGTCTCATACCTGTGAATGTGGAGAGTCAAAACAAACCGTAAAGTTCATTATAAACTTTCAAATACACAAATATGAATCAAATATTCAAATTACAAAAAGGTGGCTCGAACCCATGACCTCTTGCTAAACTAATCTATGATACCATGTTAAATTACCGATTCTTTTAAGAGCTCAAACTTACATTGTTCAATATCTAGATGAAAGATGAAATTTGGGTGGTGCTTGTTTTTTTTTTCACTTAATGATAAATAAAACTTTTTTTTCAGTTTAATGCTAAATATTACTTAATAGTATTAAGTTATTTGTTTTTTATCATTGGGTAGTGAGTGTTGGTAGCTCTCCTTCTTGATAGGTAAGGGTCGTGTTTCTTGCTTTGAAAAATGACTTTTCCTAATGTAAAAACGACATTTTTTTAGAAATCTCCAAAGAATGCTCGCTTAAAAAAGTTAAAAAACAAACAAACTGAATATTTAAAACTATTTAGCTTTAAAAAAAAAGTCAAAAAACAAAAGCCACCTTGGTGTTCTCCAACTCTTTCAAACTATCTAGGAACCCTAGAACTCTAGAAAATGAACATTCAAGAGCTTCAAGCTCATCCAACCCAACATGAATAACTAAGATTAATGAAAAACCTTCATCAAATATTAAGAATATTATGTTAATTAACCAGGATTAAGAGTCAAACCAGTTTAGGTAGACCTGTCTATATTCATGACAATGAGTCTACTCAAGAATCATAACAATGTAAAACTTAGAAAATTTTATATCCTTGAAATGTATGATTTGCTCCTTTTTTTCATGTAATAAAATGTATATTGTCTATAGTAAATGTTTGTGTGAATATTTCTGGTTGGTATCCTATCTTTTTTATTGGATATGCATGAAATATAAATATTAATTTTTTCTTAACTATTTTAAGTAGATTATTTTATATTTTAATATATATAATTTGAGTCCAATGTAATGTTAAATTGAAAATAACGTTGAGTTAATTAACTTGATTATTCAAAGTCAAAAACCAACTAATTCAAATATAATCTAGTTATTTGAACTTAATCTTTAGTGATGTTTGTTTGTTGAAATGAATACCACCTAAGTTTAAAAAAATAAGATTAAGCGCCCTAAAGTTAAATTAAACAATAAAAAATAATATCGAATCAATCATTTTTTAATTTAGGTTGATAAACTGCTTTAGTCATTAATCTAAATCATTTCAAATTGCTAAATGTAAAAAAAAAATTATATCAAATTGTTCATCATGTCTAGCTTATGTGATAAAGTATTCATCATTTTAAATAAGCAAGGGCATAAGAATGGGAGAGCCCTAAGTTCGACTTACAATGAGAGCAGTTTATTAGATTGTAACTAAGTGTTTAATTGTCAAAAAAAATCATTTCAAATTGTAGCAACACTTGGAACTTGTAATAGATATGGAGTTTTGTATTATATAAAGAAATGTGTTTTTATTATTATTTGTAAATATGAAATCTTGAGATAAAATAACATAAACCTTGCGCAGCCATGTCTAAATTTGTATAAAATTGGGTTCTAGAATTGGACATAATTGAATTGTTAAAATTAAATTAAATGCTCCAATCCTTCCTTACCTATATGTTAATACAAATTTATTTTTCAATTATATTGTATGCATAATCTTGTTTATAGTTTGCACTATTTTTTTTGGAAGGCTTATTATCAAAAATTTTAATTCTATTTTATTCAAAATTTCTTTTCAACTTTTACTTTAGTTCACCAAATTTTAGTATGTGATTTTACAAGTCATTCAAGATGGATGAACATGCTTTGCATGGTAATAGTGTCTTTCATTACAGAATGCATTTATGATAACTGTACATGACATTATTTCATGTTTAGAGAAAATTATATTTATCTAATTTATAATTCATTCCAATTAAATTAAAGGTAAGCTATTTCATATCTGAATTCAATTGAGATACTGGAGGAAATTATAATTTAAAATAAAAATGTTAGAAAACCGTAAAAGTCAGGATGAGAGAAACCTGATAGTGAGTATTTCAAATCTAAATTTAATAGAGAAAATATAAAACTATAAAAATAACAAAGTTATGTGGAGGAGGAGACTATCAAGAGTTTGGAAAAACTCTCTGTAGATGACTTTCCAATTGGTTCTCTTGATATACATGTCCTTATATATTTTTAATGCTTTCTTTCTTCTTCTTCCTTACAGATGAGAGAAATGCATTCCATTCACCATCTGAAAAAGGATGATGGAATAATTGTAATGGTAGTTTACAATTAAAAAGAAAAAAAAAAAGACAAGTATGACAGAATCTAGGATGTGCTGCTATCATTACATTAACAAAACCATTTTAGTGGCTATTTGGCTAATGTATGTACATAAATACATATAATTTAAAACACCCTACTCATTTTTTTATATATTTTCACATTTAAGAGATATTCTGTTTGACAAAATTTAGAATATTAATATAATTATCTAATGGAGGATCTAAAACTATATCTTCAGAAATTGTTCAGGCCAAATCTTCTGGGATTACTTGCTGGTGGAGAATTTTAGGAAGGGTCATAATGAACTTTGTTACTTATAATATAAAATTTTGCTATTCTTACCTCATCGCCAAAGCTCACTTAGAATTTTTTTTTAAAACTAAATACTTTGATTACAATATAGTAATTTCTTAATATAAGACTACTCGAATCCGGGACCTTCCTTTTTTATGCCCTTATCTTTCAAACGCTGAAATAGCTTTATCATACATGATTTTGCAAATCCTACTAGAATTAAATTTGCTTTTCTTCTAGAAGTTAGAGTTCCTTATAATACCTCTCAATATTATCTTTAAGTATATTTTCAAAATAAGATGTAATACAAATAACCTATGATTTAAGGGGCTTCTTTAAAACTATTTCGGTAGATTTTTTTCAAAAACCAAAGATAAGAGAAATACAATTGACAATAAACTTTACATAAAATGGTGCTCTAACTATTTTATTTATTTCTATTTTTGCTTTCTCAACTTTTAAGTTTGTTCAATAAAGTGTCTTACCTTGGCATTTTGTCTGCTTTGGTATTCCAACTTTATTTTGTTTCATTAAGTATTTCCTTACTGGTCAAATCCTTATAAGAATGTTGAATTAACAAAAATTGGATCTTATAAAAATTCTCAAAATTATTTCAAATGATTTTTCTATTAGGTGAATTAACAATATTATCCTTTCAAGTAGGTAAAGATAGTTGGGGTCTCTCCTACCTTAACCAATAGTCTCGAGTTTGAGCTTTGGGAGTGCTATTGTGTTCTATAGTAGAGTTTTATCGCTCTTATGGTCCCTTCCAATTCATTTGGAGATTAGTTTGAGTGTGGTGTGACTTAAAGACAAATTCCATGTGTGTATAGGCTCCCTCATGACACTTTATAGCCTGACAAAAAAAAAAAAAACATAAAAACTTTTCTTACAAAAATTACTTTTTTTTTTTTTAGAAAACAACTTTTAATTATCTTCTATTATTTTTACTTATTTTTTAAGCATAATATGAAAACAAAATTAATTATATATGCATAATAAAAAAATATTAAATATTAAAATTATTTTAAAAATAAGTAATATATTTATTTTATCTCGATTTTATGGTAGCAAGTTTTATCAATTTATTTTTATCAGAATAAATAGATATTTAAAATCATAATGAGAAATGATAACATTAAGTTGGAATGCCATGAATCAAATTTTTGTTGATTTAGCATTGTGATAAGCTTTGGACCAAACTGTGCCACTTGATTTAATAATAAAATTAAGTCTAAAATATAATTTTTTTTTAAAGTAGAAAATACCTTATTGATTCAAAGAAGAATACATCAATAACATATAATCAAAATCGTTAAAACTATAGAGAATGAAACAACATTTCAGTTAATAGCACAATGGATTAGCTTTTAAAACCTATACATTTGATGCTTAAGCCTCTACATTCGAGTATTACTATCAGAATCTGTATCACATATAACATAATCTAAACCTATGATGATTTATTGTGACAATATGGTTATATTATGTGACGCCCCAATCCCAGGGTTTTTTTTTTACTATCGTATGAAGCCCTGGCACGATAGATTTCTCCTGCCGCGACACAATAACCTATCGGCACACCCACCTCATTGCGCCAAATTATCATGTGCCCACCTCGGGTCTCGCTGACAAGGCGCATGGCTTTCTCCTCGTCGCGACACAACACAACAAGTAAATAGGTTTGTCGCGCAAAGTAGGAGCGCGGTCCGTCACGGTACGCAGCCTCGCTGCGACGCAGTGCCTCGCCCACCGCCGCCGGCAGAACGCTGCGTCGGGATGTAACCTCGCCCCCTCGCTCGCTTCTCCGCCTCGACAAGAAAATACCGCTGCGACCCACATTCCCGCCAGCGCAACTCGCCGTGGACGCGGAAAAATACTGGCCGCAACATAAAACCTCCCATCCGCGCCAAACTCGCCGCGAACACAAAAATACAATCGGCCGTGACATAAAAACTCCCGCCTTGACCAAACTCCTCGCTACATAATAAACACCTCATTACACATACCCCTTCACTCCGCTTGAATCCCCATCGCGACATAAAAATATTTTGTCGCTGACATAAAAACTCTTGGTCTTTTTACCAAGCCCCCCGTTGATGCGCATAAAAACATCCGCATAAGTACACAATTTCCACCAAGGCTAAACCCATCACGATTACGAATACTATGTCGCGACATAGAAACTCCTAGCCTTGACCGTACTCGGTCACGACATAAAAGTACTCTGTCGCGACATAAAATCCATATCCAGGTTAAACTCGCCGCGATTACGTAGTCACTCACGCGACATAGAAACTCCCGCCTCACCAAACTCCGTCGTGACACAAAAGTGATTTTGGTCGCACAGAGAAATCTCGCTAAGACCAACCATGTTGCAACACGGCGGTGCAACTTGTCGCGGGCCGGTTCAAATTCGCACACGAAAAACCTCTGTCACGACATTGTCAAGACAAAGAAACAAGCACAATCGCGACATGAAAATACAATGTCGCGACTCGCAAATCGTGATGCAGCCTCGAGAACCATAACGACATAGGGAACCCGCTGGGGCACAAGACCAACTCGCTGCGACCGTGAAACCCCTCGTCGCGACCTAAAATCCCGCCTTAAACCTCGCATTAGCCTTTTTCCTGCATTTCGCACCTCCAAATTTTCTTCCCAAGATACTTAAATTATCACAATGGGCCTTAGCATGATAAGTAACCCCACAAAAATCTAGGAAAAACTGTCAAATTGTATTAGAACCGATTGAGAAATGAGTTTTATTACAACTCTTTTCTTTTACATAGTAAATATATCCAGAATTTTACAAAATACATAATAAGCCATAATCTGGCCTTCTTTGCCATTAAGGCCTCGGATGGACTCCATGCGTGGGCGTAATTGCCTAAAAATGTTTTCCTCTGACGGGGTGAGAAACATGCCGTGAAATTCTCTCTGAGGCTACTCCCTAAGTGCACATGTAATGCCATGACTTAACATTTATCAGCACATTGGCTAAACATATGCATTTTGCAGAATGCTCTCATGTCATGCTAATGTCTAGAGCCTTCTTGACTCTCACATGGTCACGTCATGTATGAAAAACCTTCATTTCCAAAACAAAAGATTTTTGTTTTATATTTCAACTCCTTGGACAGTCTCCGAAAAATCGCTTTATTCAAAAGCCATGTGTCTTTTGTGAGTAACCAATTTTCCGGGGTCTCACCGTAGGCGTCGAACTCCTTTCGACACTTTCGCGAACTTTCACCACTGGATACATATGTTTGACCAAGAATACAGGCTTTTCACCTGAGGGGGTGTCTATCCCTTCTTGCTACTACCCGACACATAATTTCCAACCGTGCAACTCCTAAGGGCGTCGTCCCTTTTGAGAGCCACCATTTAAACACCAAACACATTCTTTCTGTCATTGCACTTTCGCTACGTTTCACGCGATGTCCTCGATGCATATGATAGATATCAAATCTTGTCTTTCATGTTACATGCATGATTAGAGCTACATGCAACATTTATGATTTATGGATAATCATATATGCAACATACAATTTACATCCATAATACAACTTATGTAAATACATCAATTTCAGCATATATCCACATGATTTTTCACACACTTGCATGTCATTCAATCAAGCAACAACACACAAAACTGGATCTTCATGTTCAGACCCAAAACAGTACACACAGTTCATCATGGCAGTCCATGTCCAGCATTGACACACAACCAAAATCATCATACTCAAGCTGTATCTTTGCCATTTTACCTTCATAGCTGAGTTACGAGAACAAAGAGGACCCAAAAATTGGTTTGAAATTCGCAGCGGTTTGAAGTCTGGCTGTTCGTGAATCAACCCCACCGTTAGGGCTACACCTCATGGCCATCGAATGGCCCTTAGACAAGGACTAACCAAAGTAGGAGAGAACCCCTACCTCTTGGAGTTTGACAAAAACTCCGAATCTTGGTACCTACACGAAGCTCTCCTTGCATAGATAAACTTTGCCTCCGCCAGAGCAGGGTTTGATCGTCGCTTTGTCGGAGATCTAAGGAAAAGTTGTCGATCGCTCCACCGTTCCTCTCCCCCTTTTTTTCCCTTCTTTCCTTTTTCTTCTTCCCCTCTTTCCTTCATTCGTTCTTATCCACTACTTGATCTTTCTTTAAGGGTATGACACATGGCTCCCATGTGTCCCCTTTTGTTTTGCCTTTTGGTGACAAGTGTCATCTATGATACCTAAACCACTCCTCACTTGATCTTTTCAAGACCACACATGGTCTCACCATGTGGCATTTTCCACATGTCCCTATTTTAAGTCATGATGCCATGTGGCGTCGTGCCACATGTGGTCATGCCATTTACCCATCTCACCTTGAATTACGTGAAATTTTGGCCGCCTTAAAATTTGACGCAATTCATTAGGGTAACTAAACTCCACGAGACGAATTTATTGGTGAGGTCCGTTCCTTCACTCAAGGTCTAGGAAATTTCCAAATTTTTCCTTGTACTATAGCGGAAAATTTCCGTTTTGCCATTTTTCAGAAAAAATTGAATTTTTTTCGGGTTTTTATATGTTAGCTTATGCTAAGGATTTGAAATATCATGGAAATACCAAACATATTCAGATCAAATATCATTTTATCAAAGACATGATAACAGAAAATGAAGTGGTTCTGAGACACATTCCTACAAGTAAAATGGTAGCAAATCCATTTACCAAACCAACAGCGAGGGATGCATTTGTTAGGTATGCAAAATCCCTTATATAGGATATGATTAATTTGTACATGTTAACAGGCCACTTGTATTTTTGTTTATAATAAATGAGAAACATTTCACATGAGTCGCTTGGTTTAGAAATTTTATTATGTGAATATGTTGGAAATGCTTGTGACACTGACTCGGCCTGTGTGTTAGGAAAGAAATTATCACAAATATAATATAAACACATTGTGCTTATATAATTCCTAAACAGAACATCTTGAAAAATATAAACTTGCAAAAATATTTCATATACATACACGAAGTAGTCGTGTTACGTTGTCGCCTTGCATATATTATGAGTCTGTTTTATTTTGTACTTTAAATTCTCTTGTCTCCAAAATCTGCATTACACTTACAAAATCGATACCTACCTATGATGGACTCCTACAGTTGTGTTGACTCTGCTGTATGTGGAATATCACGGACGTCCTGCCAGGGTACTTGCGGATAAACACCCATATAAACACATACCTTGGTGAAATTCATAAATATGGACGACCACTATAACAATCGTCACAATACTTCATAACATTTTATTCATAATACATGTTACTTCTCATATCATCATAATTAAATTACATACTGCATTTCACATCGTTTTCATGTTTCACGCCTTTTACAGCATTCAAAAAATTTCATCTCATTTTATGTCATGCCTGCATATTCCAAAGAAATTGATACGAGAAAGAATTTGTATGTGCGAAAGTACTATCAGCGGCATCTGAGGCAGTGATCTATAAATTGTACTATATTGTATGACCCAAACGGGGCCACTGTAATGATCCAAATGGGATCCATGTCATCGACCCAATGGGGTCACTCTGTCTGTAAACTGTATGTTGCAGCATTGTTATCCCTATAGGCATGCCTATCTATCAAACTACCAGGTCATAAGCAGGCAATTGATTTTATTATGTTTTCTTAACAATCTTTTAGGTATCAGAAAAAGATATCTCATATACATGAATAACTGCGATATCATATTATACTAATGAGATATTCATTATCAAATAATCTCTTATAAACATTTAACTGTACTTTGCACTTTTTCATATAACAAAATTATACATGTATTCTCTTTAGCTTTCATAACACAAATTATCATGATCAACTTACTATGATGCATTTTTCATATATGATACATTTATATAGCCTTTATACGATTTCAATTTCCATAACTTGATTATGCAGACAATTCGAAATGACTCCCAGTCATTTTACTACAATTTTGACCACAATAGCGGGTTGTTGTTAGAAAGTGATCTTCTAACTCAATATACTCCTATGTCTTAAGTTTCTTATGGTTCAAAAATCATGTCATTTAGACTTTTAATTTGGGAGACATGGTCTAAATATTCCGAACTGCTCTTGGACAATTTCCAGGAACATAATTTGGAATTGTGTCATATATTTGAAAATTTTCTAGGAATGATAGAGACATCATTTAACCATAATTTCTTCATGAAAGTTGTTTTCCCAGATGTCTAATTTGTAAAAAAATTTGAATCACCTCATTTGGACCAGTATGACTCTTAAGTTATGATTTAAACAACCGGAATTACTCCAGTTCAGGGGACTGTTCTGAGAAAGATTTCAGGGACATAATTGTTCCCTTACTTTGACGAATTTTCTGGGTCCAATGGGGTCCAAATTTGGATGCACTTATTTCAGGGAGATTTGTTCTCCTAGAAGTCTAGTTTACCTATATTTTTGAATCACTCAAATTGGATGAGTGATTGCCAAGACAAAAATATGGGTTTTGAAAATTTTTTTACGGCATCTCCCCTAAAACCCAACATTTTCTCTATACAAAATTTTCCTTCATTAAGGACCACAACCAAACCAAACAATTCTATACCAAAGTTCCAAACACATATTTTCCATATACAAATTCTAAACATATAATCCATAGTCCTATTCCATAGTCATATTCCATACAAATCCTTAACTAGTATCCATACCTTAAATTCTTGAACTTCTCTTCTTCCTTCTTCCTTCTTCTTCCTCTTCTTCTTCTTCCTCTCTTCTTCTCTTCTTCTTCTTCTTCCACCGTAAATGCCTTAAACTTTTCTAAGTCAAATGGGAATTCTAAGACCATGTTTGGTCTTATCCCATTTTAGGCTTAATTTTTGGCTTTTGCAACTTTGTCCTTCATTTTCCTTTTATTCTCAAATCAACTTATCTAATTTCCTAGCCAACATAGTCTTTTCATCTTATGACCTTTAAGTCTTGGATTGGTAAATTACTAATTTACCTCCAAACCCTTAAATTAATTCTGGTTACTTATTTATTTTAACATTATTTTGTGCAGGAAAATATACATTTACTTTACTATACCTAAACATGTAATAAAACGACTAAGACATAAATTGGGAATTGTTAATGCTATTTATTTTTAATTCAATGAAGTATGTCGATGGCAGCGATTGACCCTCTCACGCAAGTAATACAAAACCAGCACTATAGAACGAGTAGAGATGAGACCAAATTGAGATGACTAAGGCGCAGTGGGAGTGACTTTGGTCACATTATCACTTACAAGGTTGCCTTGACGAGAATCAAGATGAGATTCTTTATATGAATCGACATGAAGGCTTTCCTCACCATTCATGTGTCTATTTAGAAAAAGTTGAGTGTGAAACTTGTTGTTTAACATTATGGAATACTTCATAGAATAGTTTCAGGATTTAGGCATTATTAGACGACAAAGGTGAGACTAATATTGTGTTATTTATTTTATAACAAAGAGCGAGACATATACTCTTTTATCTTTGGCATGGGAAGAGTTGCTCCACCATAGCATGCATTTCATATTGCATGTGTTGGACGACCCATTGGGAAGCGAGAGAATGGATCCCTGCTTCTTCATTGTGTGAGTCTTAAAAATCCTGCATATGGATTTCACATTTCTACCCTTTGTGACTTTTGACTATATCTTGATGTGATGAGTTAATGTTAGCTATCTTAGGGTGTATGTATCCTATAGTCATAAGATGATTTGTCTTATAACGGAGCATTCTTAGAAAAGCGAGTTAATTCAAATCCGATTGGTATGAGGGCGAAAGAAAGAGTATCCTTTGCTTATACACTCGTTACTTGTATTCACCGGTCGGATTTATTTCACTTGATAGAGATTGAAATAACTTAGCGTACTGAGTAGTTGCAAGAGAGATTTGAGTATGGATTCTCGAGGGGATTGAATAATACTTGATCATGTGTATTAAAAAAGATACTTAGGGTAAAGAAACACTTTTTTACCTTTGCGAGGTTGATATCTCCTATATAACCTATGGTTAGGTTTGTATTGGGGCTCACACCATCAATGTGCCTCAAGTCTCACGATCCGCTCACTTGTATGAATTATACTCTGAGTTTGAGTTGTTGGGATAATGTTTGAGACAAGCTAAGGCCATCATGGGTGAGTGGGAGAGTTGGGTTATGGGGATAGGTCGCCCATGTGGGCTTGACCCAACCCAAATCCCATCAGATGTCTCCTTGTCAAGGGACTTATCTCTTCCAAGAGACGTGAATCAGAGCCTATAAAAACAGGATTCTGATTCATGTTTTGGGTTAGATACTCTGAGGAACAGAAACATTACTTTGCATAGAGATTCTCCAACTGAGACTCGTTTGTGATTCATCCTAAATGTCAGAAAAGGGTGTTCATACTATGGAATTTTGGATCTGATTCGGTGTTTGTTTCTTGCTTGACATTAGAAGACATGAATTTGGAAAACTTTAACAAGTAAGTACAGAAACCACGATATTTATCTTTGAATGAGTTTACACTATATATATATATATATATATATATATAGACACACACACACACACATAAGGAAATTAGATATCTTTATAAAAATTTAAAATATGCATTTTGAAGAGATGTTTGGCATGGGGATACTCCTTTGATGGAGGCGGTTTGTTGTTATATGAAAGGAGATGGACAAAGAGAAATATAACTGAAAAAGATATCTACTTATTGATTAAAAAAATGCGAAATAAATACACAATGACTCATAAATGAATTCCTCGGTTCTGTAACCCACTAAGACATGTTGTCAGCAACTAAATTGACTTGAAAAACAACAACTAATTGACCTGAAAATGGAGATAACAACTAGTGCTCCTAAAGACTAGGACCTTCACAAAACATAACAGAAGACCAACAAATACAACAACTCTTAATTCACTTTAAGCATTTCTCACTCTGAATTTTGGGTTTTGTATAAACTTGTCTCTAAGAGTCTCAAAACGACCAACATGGAATGACTTTGTGAATATATCTGCAAGTTGATTTTCTAAATTGCAATACACCAGCTTCACTTCACTTGATCTCTGCACCTCCTTAGAAATGTAACTGAAATGCTTTGTTTTCCATGAAGATATTCGTTTATTAATGAAATGGCGAGTGGCATAGTTTGTCCCACAAAGATCTCTATGTTGCCGCGCAGTGCACATCGGTCATCCCTTTAGCTTCTTCAACTATATTGCTTGATTTAGTTTGCAGAATTCTTTGTGAACTAAACTTACTGATTGATTGAGCCACGAGCTCTTACTTCTTTAGACACAGAGAAACATCTTGATCAGATGTAAACAGCTACCCGCCCAGTACTGTGTTTTTCTTGCAGTCGGCCAAATCCACTTCTCGAATAGCACTTTATGACTTAAATTCACGAGCTTTGTAGGAATTTAATCCCATATGAAGGACACTTCAAATATCTGGCCACCCTTTTCATTGCTTCCTATATGCAACCCACTTGCCCAGTTTAGAAATCTCAAGGAGGATCTTAGTATATGATGCTTGATATGGTTGTTGTAAGAGTACATTAAGGCAACTTGATTAGCTCCTATACAAACCTTCATCTGGCAAGGGTCGGCTCATCCTTACTTTTCGGCTTTTCTTTCTTACCGACTAGAGTACTAACACTTTTGCATCTCCATGCAAATCTCTTCAAGATCTCTTTTAAGTACTTCCTTTGACATATGAAGATCTCATTTGAGCTTGTTTGATCTCACATCTTCAGAAAGTAGGATATTTCACTAACTTAGCAATTTGAACATCTTTAATATAATGTAACTTGAACACAACTAATCTAAACTCATTTCCTCTGTTGCAGCCCGATCATCCATATAGAGATACAATAGCAAGTCATAGTAAAAGATTTTATAAGTGGACTCATGAGCTTTCTCGACACAGAACAGAATGCCTCTTGTATAACCTTGGCTTCAGAAGTCCATTGATTAACAGTCAACCCGTAGAAAACTTGTGGATGTCGGGCAACCCGATACCACACTATTGTGTCCCCTTTAACAGGACCCATAATTTAACAAAAATCGGACACAGTCTCCTTTGTACAAGAAGCTCTACCAAAAAATACAACTTATACAATAGATAATAGCATGGCCCATCCGGGGCCAAATATCATAAAATGACCTCTCGAGTCCATTTGGTAAAAATGTGACTTATAAGTCCATTTATCCATACTCAAACATAATACAAACTATAATACCATAATTCATAAGAAGCAATTACAATACTCTTTACACAAAGACATATATCAAAACAGTTTTTTCTAATATATTTTACAAAGATGGAACGAAAGCCCTGACAGTTTTTTCACAATGGTGGCTCAGTGGCGCCATCTCCACACCCCACTCCATGTACTGGTCCCACGCGGGATAGGCAATGCTCGGTGAGTAAGCTCCTCTGAAGGCTACTCCCCACCTAAGTTCACATGCAATGGTCATGTCACCAAAAAAACACATTCTAATCAAAATTGCTCTGAGCCAATTAGAATTACCAGCCCACTGAATGAGATGCGACTTACATATCCCATGTATCGATTCTCACCGACTCCATCAAACTGAGTCTAGCAGAGCTCCTATCACACAATGCAGAAACCTATGTAACATTAAAATCCATCATTCTTAGTTAGCTCAATGATCATTTTACAAAACAAATTTCATTTGTTTTCAAACCAAAAGCTTATTGGATGTTCACCTCAATGACCATTTGTTTTCAAAAATCCATGTATCTTTTATGGGTGGCGAATTTTCCAAGGTCCCATCGCAGGCTTCACAAACCTTCCCACACTTTTACAGGCTTTCACCGATGGATCCATATGTGTAACCAAAAGATAAGAGGCTTTCTTGACACATGATTTCAACATTTCAAAGCGTGCGACTCAATTTGGATGTTGTCCGTTTTTAAAGACTGCTGAAATCAAGCACTTCATACTTAATGTTAATTCTGACCATGCAAACCATGGAACTCATTGGGCGTCGTCTAAGGTACAGTCTACACACCCATTCACTAAGAATGGTGAATGACATGACCATACACACCCGTTTCATGCGATGTCCACGGGTGCATATGAAATGTAATTATGCCATTTCATGCTTATCTTAATATACTTTACGTATATATATGGATCTTATATGGACAATTTAAATTTCATGCATTATCATAATTTGGACCAATTATCCTCAATAACATACAATTTCTAAACAATTTCACACAAATCATGTCAACATATTCCTTTGCATACATACTCTCCATGTCAATACATTAGGACACACATATTGACATATTCAATTCTACCCCTAAAGCATGTCAGTTCAAACTGAAGTAATGACAACCTCATCCTCAAAGACCAATTGTGGCATATAGAGATGCCCACAAAAACACTTCACACCCACACAACAATCCATAACACCACGGGATCGTTTGAACTCGGTTCATAAAACTAGCCCCTAACGATCCCAAAGAATCTGGACACAAACCATTAAACGGCCTAAGTTATGGTCGAAGCGCCACCGCGGCAGTTATAGAGGTCTGGGGATTTTGGTGAATCAAAATCTAACATCAAGTTCTCAGATAGAATACAAGCACAGCCAGGATCTTGTCCAAATTCTCACTTTTCCCAATCAATCTGGACATTAGGTTAGAGGCGAAATAGAGGCGCTGTAGTAGTCAGAAAAATGGACCATAACTTGGTTATAGAGGTCAATTTTTGGTGATTCAAAGCCTAACATCAAGTTGTCATATAGAGATACAGTACCTTGGATGCTAGTCTAAATTCCTATTTTTCTTGATAAGAAAATCAGCTCCCAAAGCACAGACACAAATAGTTAACAGCAATAATGACAATTCTTGAAAATTAAATGGACCGCACTTGACTGTAGAAGTCAATTTAAGTGATTAAAAATCCTAACATCAAGTTCACAACTTCAGCTACAATTGTCATGAAGGACACTAGTCTAAATTAACTCCTTTTCCCAACCGAAAATCAGTCCCAAAACTTGGACACAAATAGTTAACAGTCTAAGCTGTGACAATTCTAGAAATTAAATGGACATAACTTGAGCTATAGAGGTCTAATTTGGGTAATTCAAAAGCCTAACCTCAAGTTCACAACTTTAGCTACAATTGTCACGAAGGATACTAGTCTAAATTCTCCATGTTTCTAACCAAAAATCAGCCCAAAAAACTGGACATCATATAGGGTCAAAACAGGGCACTATTCCCATAACCCATTATTTTGCCAAAAACGGCCCTTAGAGGCCAACGATAAATAGCCCCTTAAGGCATTAAAACTCAACCAAACAGCCCTTAGAATGGAAAACAAACCAAAGTAGAAAGAATCCCTACTTCTTGGAGCATAGAAAAATCGAAGGAGGTCTCGAGAACACCTCTTAATCCCAAAAAATTCGATTTCCCGAAACTTCTTCCTTTGGATCTTTAGTGAAATCCCTCCTTTTTGGTACCCACGCGTAGTCCTCGTGGAGTAGATGAACTTTCGTTCTTGGCCTGACTAATTCCAACCGACGGAACTCCGTAGATCGAAGAGAGAAGTTTTGAAAACTCTCTTCCTCTCCCTTTTCTCTCTCTCTACGAGTCTTTTTCTTTTTTTTCCCCAACAGAAAACCTGATCGTTTCCCCCCTCCAAATCTAATTTTCTACTTTGACTTAAGTCTTAAAGACTTGACCCACATCGGACCATGTGTCCGCGACTGGTTCTAGTTCGTTTCTGTCCCTAAACGATTTATTTCGTCCCGGTTTAAGTTCAATTTATTTTAAATGAACTTTTCTTAATTTATTTTCCATTTTCGAGATTTTTTTTCTCAAAAATCCCGTTTTTGGGGTCCATCGGGCATCTGTCACCCTGAAAAACGTGAAAATATGACTGTCTTGGAATTCAACGAAATTCGTCTGGGTAACTAGATTTCACAAGATGAATCCAACGGTGAAGTTCGTTTCGTCATCTGAGATCTTGAAAAATTGTCAGCCTTCCCTGAACCATTTCGGTAATTTTACTATTTTTGCCATTTTTTAGAAAAATTGAATTTTTCCCTGGTTTTACACATCCATCTTGTTGTACCATGCTCTAAGAGCTTGCTTTAAGCCATATAGCACCTTCTTTAGCACATAAACCTTCTCCTCCTGACCTGGTATGATGAATCCTTCTGGTTGTTCAACATAAATCTCTTCTTGCAACATTCCATTCATAAATGCAGACTTGACATCTAAATGATACACTTTCCAACCCTTTTGAGCAACTAAGGCAAGAACTAGTTTGATAGTATCTAACCTTTCTACGGGTGCAAATGTTTCAAAGAAGTCTACTCCCCAAACCTATGCATAACCTTTTACTACTAACCTGGCCTTATGTTTGTTCATAGAGCCATCAAAATCGAGTTTAGTCCTGAAGACCCACTTTAGTCGAATGATCTTCCTATCTTTAGGCTTCTCCACCAACTCCCAGGTTTGATTTTTCTCAATCACAGCCAGCTCCTCTTTCATTACACTCATCCATTCAAAATATGCTAGATCCAAAATAGCCACATTACACCTTTGGTATATTTCAACCAAAGATCTAGTGCCTTTGACTGGAGTGTCATCCACCAGCTCTTCTAATTCCAAGGGCACCATCTCTAGTTCATTCTAAGTGTCATCAACCCAATTCCACTCTTCAGCTTCCAGGAACTGAACATCCCTGCTAGTAATTGATTACCTTCAAATACTTTGGCTGATATATTTTGTAGGCCTTTGATTCAAGACTATAGCTAACAATCCAGGCTCAGACTTTTCTCCAACTTGTCTCTCTTGACTTGTGGAATATAAGAGAAACATAGACAACTAAACACCTTTAAATTTTTTAGAGTTGGCTTGATACCTAACCATTCTTCAAAGGGTGTCTTCTTCTCTAATGTCCTTATAGGCAGCCTGTTCAGTAGAAAGACTAATCTAGTTGCTACTTTTGCCCAAAGTTCCTTTAGCAGATTCTTCTCATGCAATAGACACTTGATCATCTCCATAATGGTTATATTTTTCCTCTCACTAACTCCATTTTTCTGTGGAAAGTATGGAACAGTGATTTGATGTTCGATTCTAGCTTCCTCACATAAGGAATTAAAGCTCTATGAAGTGTATTTTATGTCATTACCAGATCTAATGACCTAAATCTTGCAGCTAATTTGATTCTCAATCCATCTTTTAAACTTCATAAACACTTCAGCAACTTCTAATATTTGTTTCATGAAGTAAATCCAACACATTCTAGTATAGTCATCAATGAAGATAATGAAATACCTACCGCCATTCAATGAAGGAGTTGCTTGTGGACCATAGAGGTCTAAATGGATTAGCTGTAGCTTCTCTGTAGCTAGCCAAGTTGACTCCTTAAAGGAAAATTTGGCTTGCTTGCCCATCAAACAAGCCTTCCAAGTTGAGAGTTGCTCCTCGAGGTTTGGTAACCCTCTTACCATATCATTTAATTGCAGAAATTGCAGACCTTTGTGGTGAAAATGCCCCAATCTTTTGTGCCATATCTCTAAATCATTTACTTGACATTTGAATGCCACTTGCTCATTTTCGAGAGGATTCAGAGAAAAACTCTTTTTCTACATCTTCATTTTGAACAGCTTATGGCCTCCAAAATCAAAGATCATACATTTTCCCTCTTCAAATGTTACCTTAATTCCCTTATCTACCAACTACCCCATTCTTTGCAGGTTCCGATCAATCTCAAGAACATACATTACACCAGAAACCAGCTTAATCCCTGCACAACTCTTTATACCTACAGTCCCTCGACCACCCTCTATTGCTAAGTGTTCTCCATTTCCAATTATCACCCTTGATTTTATTGACTTATCAAGGTTTCTAAATAGTTTCTCATCACTTGTCATATGGTTTGTACAACCACCATCAACAAGCCAACTGTTACATGGAGTCCTAGGAATGAAATAAGAGGTAACAAACAACTTATCTACCTTTTGCTAGACTGCAGCATGTGCTTCACCTTGCTACCGATCTCCCTTCTCCTGCAGAACTTCCCAATGTGTCCCATTTTTTGACATCTCTCGCACCTTACATTTAGCCTTCCCCAACATCTAAAATGGGGATGATTTTGTTTGCCACAGTGCTTGCATGGAGAATTGATGAGTATCTTAAATACTTATTTTATTCCCATGTTTTGCTTAGGTTTTAGTAGTTTTATGAGATAAATAAGTGTCTTAATACTCTCTTTTCTCAATTTTGTAATTAGGCCAACCATTGAGCGAAATCGAAAAAAAAATCAGCAAAGTCATCATGTAGCTACACAAACATGTGATCCTTTCGTCTGCGTGATGTTCTTCCATGGCTCCCTCATTGGCATGGGCACATTCTAAACTCCAAGGGATTTCCGTAGACACTAAGATCGCACGATTCGGAGTTCGAATGAGCAAGATACGACATTGGGAAGTAAGGATGCAAATGAAGAAGTTCACCGTGACCACAAAGGAGAGCATGAAGTTTTACACGCTATAGCATGAGAATCTCTAGCCTTAGCGTTGTTTGGCCTTCATTCTTCCAGAATATCCTTATTTTCTCTACGTCGTAGAGTAGATTTGCTACGCAACAACGTGGATGTCGAGGCTCAAATGTGAGGAAGCCCATCCACTTCTCTCTCGGGGGTTAACCATTAAAAGAACGAAGTTTAGGCATTTTTTGAGGGGTCTTTGGGTCCCAAAAGAGAGGTCTTAGAGTAGAAGCACCCTAGAGCACAAAGCTTTGGGGGAAGGAAGGTTTGAAGAATAAGGAAATGAAGGAGGAGAAGATAAGCCACCATATTTGTGCTTATCTTCTCTTTCCTTTTGTTTTCCTCTTTTAATGGTTGTATTTTTCCTTAGAAATGTTTCATTTGTTTCTTAGATTTAAATGTAGCAAAAGACATAAATGTGCATGATTTCATAATTTATATTGTTGATGTAAGAGTTTTCTGCATATATTGAGTATTTCACGAATCTTAATGTTTGTGGGTATTTAACCAATATTTGCATGATTTGTGGCTTGATTTGAGACTAAGAAGTGATGATTAAGTTAGACCATGAATGAAATGCCATCTAATTATCATGAAATCAAGATATAAATGAGATTAGGTGTGGTATTGGGATTTCTAAGGTTCACAACATCCTTAGTTATGATGGTTTGAGGCAGAGATACAATAAAACTTTTTCTAAGGGTAGTGAGCGGATGCTAGAGAGAGATCCGCATATACATTAGTGAAATTGTCATCTTCATATGAAAATTGAACATTGATTGATTAAATTGGGAGGTTCATATATGGTTGTTTTGGTGAAATCTATGCCCTAAGGGTTTTTATTCTTTATTGAGTCATTGTAGTTTAGGAATTTGCATGCTTGTTTAGTTTATTTTGTCTTTCAATTTCACCTTTGTGTTAATCCAAATAAAGTTAGGCCTATTCTAATTTCGATAATTAGGAACCTAATTCGCGTGGAACGATACTCATACTTCCATTTTATTACTTTAGGCGATGCGTGCACTTATGCACATAGGCATACATTTTACACACGTTTCGAGCCTATCAAGAAAATTTTCCTCATTTCCTGCCTACACTGCCTTCTCCTGTAGTAACTTCTAAGCTACTGTCACTTCTCTTCTTCCCTTTCCATTTCTTATCTTTTCCTTCCGAGTTTTGTTGCACTTTGGCCCTTTGAGCCTCTTTGACACTTCCTTTGAGCCTCATCGACCTCCTCTATTCAAGTGCTTGTAGAGCATTGACCAATTCTGCTAGCTTGATTTTAGACAAGTTCCTAGTGTTCTCCAATGAAGCAATGGTTGCCTCATACTTCTCAGGCAAAGAAACAAGGATTTTTTGCACCAACCTATTGTCAGAGAGATAAGTGCCAAGCATTCTTGCCTTGTTTGCAATGTCAACCAACTTGGTTGAGTACTCTTTGATTGTCTCAAACTCCTTCATCTTCAATCCCTCAAACTCCCTAACCAAATTTAACCCCTTCATGCTCTTGATTTTTTTCTACTTCTCGTACTTTGCTTTGAGTCCGGATTTTCTTAGCAGGTTACAAGCCTTGATTCTCGTTGAAAATTGTCGTGAAATAGCAAGATACAACAAAGCTTTGGCCTTGGCTTTTCTCAAGTTGTCATCTCCTTGTGAGCCTATACCTGATTTAAGGTCGGATTGTCATGAAGTGCCCACCTCGTAGTCATCTTCCACCGCTCTCCCGCACCACAACCCTTCATGTAGACTTGCATTTTCACGCCTAAGCTTGATAGCTCTCCTCATCAAAGACCAGGAGCCAGTGGCAAGAGATCGGTCGAACTTGCTTCCATGTTCACTTAGCTTCTTTGAATGCAGACTTACCTCTCAATCACTATCACAAGCTATTCTCATAGCCCCTTAAGATCAAAGAGAAATAGAACTGAAAAAGAAATCTACTTATTGATAAAAAAAAATGCAAAATAAATACACAATGACTCATAACTAAATTCCTTAGTTCTGCAACCCACAAAAACACGTTGCCAACAACTAAATTGACTTGAAAAAAAAACAACTAATTGACCTGAAAAACAACAACTAAATGGACTTGAAAAACATCAATTAATTGACCTGCAAAAACAGAGATAACAACTAGTGCTCCTAAAGACTAGGACCTTCACAAAATAGAACAAAAGACCGACAAAGACAACTCTTCTTAATTCACTAACATGGTTCTTCGAGATATATCCTTTACCGATTCTTTTAAAAGAGTCAATGACTATTGGGTGGTGAATAAGGGTTGGGATCGGGACCTACTGAGAGGCTTACTCCCTCATCATGTTGGAAATCATCTTTCGACTTTTCTTGTTAGACTCAATGCGGATTCTTGTGATGGATTCTGTTGGGGACCGATCTCTGATGGTCACTTCACTATCAAATCAGCTTATAGTCTATCCACAAATAGTATTGATTCCTTCTCTAATGGGTTGTGGAAGCAGATTTGGAGAGTTTTGTACGGAAATAATGCATTTAGAAAAAAAAATTCAAAATATAATACCGGTTTCAAAAATATGTCAAAACTAGTGCGTTTGGGAATCTTTAGAAAATTTAAAGGTTGGCGTTCACAACGCCGGCTATTGAATTTTAAAAATTTTCAAAGGCCGGCGTTGGGAACGACGGCTATTACGGGCGCTATTTGGCTACATTTTTTACGCATCACTTGTGAACATCTCATAATGGCCGTGGTTCCCCAGCGCCCGGCCTTTGAAAATTTTAAAGTCCATGCTTGGCATTGTGAACACCGGTCTTTAAATTTGCTAAAGATTCCCAAACGCACTAGTTTTGGCATATTTTTGAAACCAGTATTATATTTTGGATTTTTTTTTCTAAATGCACTATTTCCGTACAAAATTCAGATTTGGAAGTTAAGAGTTCCTAAAAGATTCTGAAACCTTTATCCTGTTTGTTCATCATGGGAAATGTATGACTAATTATGAGAGAAATCGTAGAGGCTTTGATATCAGTCCTTATTGCAAGTGATGTCCATGTATGACTAAAGATATTGATCATGTTTTTCGTGTTTGTGTTAAAGCAAGATCCTTTTGGCTTAATTTTGTTGATGATGATTACTTAAGACATACCCTAGGCCTTTCTTTTACATACTAGTTCTCTTGGAATTTAAATGTTACAAAGATTTCAAGAGTTGATGGAGTGCGGAAGGAGTTTTTTCCATTTGCCTTTGGTGGATATGGTGTTAGAGAAGTGAAAATGTGTTTAATAATAAAGAAGTGAATATGTGTTCAAAATATTGCCCTGAACTCAAATGACTACTATAAAAATTTTAGAAACTTAGGTGGTATTTATTTTTTGACTTAATGTTGAAAGCTATTCAGCTTTCAATATTAAGCTATTTATTTTTTAAAATTTTCACAACTTATTACTGAAATTTTTTAAAACAGTTTTGAATAAAAAAAGTGAAAATATTTGGCTTTTTCTATTCAGAAAAAGTCATTTTCTACTAAAACAAGAAAAACTTCATCGTTGTCTAATATGGAAAAGGGCTAGTAATACACACTACTAGGGATGATAACGGGAGAGTTTGGGACAAACGACTCGTTTATTTTTTTCAATTCCCAAACTTGTCTCATTTAAAAAATTCGCGGGGTGGGACGGGGGATGAGAGAAAAATGCCGAGCCGTCCCGTTTACATTTGATTTTTGTTTTTATTTTATTTTTTTATATTTGCTTTTTATTTTATTATATTAAAATTAATATATTTCATAAAAATAAAAATATTATGAGCCACATAAATTATTTATTAAAAAACATTCTAATTATTATTATTATTATTTATATTAAAGTATAAAATAAAATAATAAAAAATTATTTTTAAAATATAATCGGGACGAGGCGGGAGTAACAATACCTGAACCCGTCTCGAATTTGAGAAAATAAACTCAAACCTGTTAAAAACCCGATTATAATTAAATCAAACTCGTCTCATTAAGAGCGAGGTGGGGCAAGAACCCAAAATAATCCGTATCGTAGCCATTCCTACTCGCTACAAGGTCTTCGGTTAGAGTGAAATAAATAGGTCCATCTCCTTGTGGCCTAAATAGATTCATTACTTGCCTATATTAGATCAGTAATAAGAAGAGTTACAGATTCAAGGTTCAGGGCCGGATTGATGATCGAATCACGATCGAACCAAATTAACGCCGGCGGAAGGGTCACACATTGACGATCTAATTGGCGATTTGGCTTCGATTTTAAAACCAATGTTTAAGCAGGACCGATCGGCGAGCAGGAAAAGTTCTGGAATTCCGCAGTTCCTTTGGTGGCCCAGATGTCGGGCTCAGCGGTTGAGCCAGGTGGCATAATAAATATGTTATATTTTATTTAAGATTTTAAAATATATAATTAATAATATTTAAGATATTTATTTTATTACTTTATATAAATAAAGTATTTTAAAATTTATTTTAAAAATATGTATAATGTTTATATATGAAAACATATTAAAAATGGAAGAAACTTATTTATATAAATATATACTTAATTAGTAGTAATATATAATTTTGTTAATATCTAGAATAATCAAAATAACAGCATAATGGTAAAAGTGGTTCATGGTAACTCCATTTCCATGTGAATCTGTGCTTTGCATTATTTAATTGATTTTTAGTTATAAGTATTTTAACCTATAAGCTTTTAATGCAAGCGAACGGCGTAGTTTTGGTAAAAAACATCAAAAGCGGCGTCGTTTAACAAAAAACAAAAAAAATTGTGGGAGTGGCAGGTTTCTTAGGTCGAAGCCATGTCCCTTTCGGGCGGTTCGCGCGATTCAATCGTAAACGGGTTTTTATGGTGAGGCAGGGACGGTTTGGATTCAGGGTGTGATCCAGGTCTGTTTTTAAATCATGGTTTAAGCAGAGAAATTATTCTGTACTTACTTTTCTCTATCGCTACATGTCACTTTGCCTCATATTTCTTTCTGACTCTGCAATGGGGTGTATAGAGAAGGGGGTGTAAATGGGATTCTTTCTTTTAAAACACCACAGCTCACCCACTCCAATGGGCCGGGTCGGGTCGGGTCGGGTCCAGCCTTAATTCAGATGCTTCCAGTTCCAAAACAGGAGCTGTGATACTCTGGAAAACTCCCGTGTGCAAGATCCGAATTCTTTTCTTCATCATCGTGCCAAAGTCTCAATGCCAAAACCCATGGAGAGAAAGAAGCAAAGCAGGAGCAGTTGGGTGGGAAGTTCTACAAAGAATCTACCTCATAATGGCGGTTCTCTTCCTGAAATCCTCACCAATATCAAAACCCCACTTCCCATTTTTCTCATCTCTGCTCCTCTTTGCATCCCTGTTGGGTAATATACGGTACGTTTTATCATTTTTATCATGAATATTTTTTCATATTTTCCTCGTTTTATTTGTAATGTGGGTTTTTGTTTTCTGTATTAGAAATGGCTGTTCCAGAAGTCGATAAGAAATTGCTTGGACAACTTCAAGCAATGGGATTTCCTGCAGCCAGAGCAACAAGGGCACTTCAGTCTTCTGGTGGGTCTATTTCTTTGAAATGGCTTTTCCAAGATTTATTATCATAATTTAGGTGGTTCATGAAAATATTGGTTTCGACATATATATCGGTACTTGGATTTTACGGATATATCGGAGATATATCGGTGGATATTTTTACATGAATATCGATATATCGGAAATTAAACTGTTGTGATCAATCCATAACCATTGGATCAAGTCAGGATTTCACTCGGATATTTTACCAAAAAATTAAACTAACACGCGCGTGTGCCACAGACTTGATATTTCCACGATATATCGGTCCAAAACCGATATATCGGCGATATATCGGTCATCACCGATATATCGGCGATATATCGGTCATCACCGATATCGTGTCGAACATCACCGATATCGGATATATCGGAGATATATCGACGGATATATCGGATATTTTCATCCTTGGGGTTCAGGTAACCAAGAAAATAAAATTGTGGATCAGTGAATTTACTATCGTAAAAAGTGAATGTCCGAAACGAGACATTTTCATGGTTCCTTTTGCTAATAACTTTTGTTTTTGTCCATTTTAAACCAATTTCTCTTCTTTTTTCTTTTCCAGAGTAACCTGAACTACCTAAATCCAAATTCTTCTTCATGACCTATGTACAATAGAGCTTTAAGGAAAATAGGTAGTTTAATACGTATATTCACTAGTTATGGCAGTATATTCGCTAGTTACGGTAATTCATTCGCTAGTTACGCTAGTACTTTCTTTAGTTATGGTAGTACATTCACTCATCCACAATTATTTTTTTTCTTGGTAAACTAAACCACCTAAATCCAAATTATTCATGGCTTATGTATAATAATTTTTCAAATTGATTACTTGAAGCCTCCTTTTCCCTTTGACCACACCCTTGACTCTTTCAATACCTAATTGAAGTCCAACAAAGCCATTTTAAAGATCCCAAGGTTTCACAACCTCCTAAATCCGAATCTTTCATAATCAAGGTTGAATTCCCAATGGTTTTTGTAGATGCCCCTGCATCAATCCATCTAAAAACTCCTCATTTCAGCATGATCATTTCATTGCTTACCTAATATCATGCATGAGAATTAGCTACTCATGTAGCCATTTTATTACATCATGGCTTTCTTTTGTTAAATATTTTTTCTAGGTCTGAAAGAAGAAGACAAAGGCCTAATTAGTAAGGATTAACACTCCCTTAAGTTGAATTCAATTAATACGGACTCCCTCTCTGTTAAGTCGAATTCAATTGCATTTAATAGGTATTCAATTTTTTTTCAAATGCATAATATCCCAGGCCTAAGTTGATAAGCCTCATACAATGGCTCAACTCTTGTGTGCTCTTGTCAATCTGAAGTATAACTTTTCACATGCACTTCAGGCTTGGATTATTTCCATTTTTTATGCTATTTACAATTTTGTGCACGAATTTTTTCTGTGCTTCAGGTAATGCTAGTCTGGAAGCTGCTTTATATTGGATTTTCGATCATCAAAATGACCCAGACATTGATGAGATGCCCTCGGTATGGTCCTTCATCTCATTGTGGTTCTTCTGTAGCATTGCCTAAAAACCTTCATGCACAAAACTGGTATCAAGACTAAAGTAACTTCTATTTAAGGGTTTTCGTACTTTCTGATAGGGGATAAAGTATGTATGCTGTCTGGTACTCACGGTTATTCACATGAATCATAGTTCCCCTCATGCTTAGCATAAGTTTGACAACAAGAGATCCATGATAGTTGCCTGATACCCTTTTCTGGACTTTCTTTTTTTTTGTTAAAGAAAAATTGTATTCTATTGATCAGGTATGACTATCTGCAGAAGAGAGAGTCGATTAGAAAGTATAGAAAGACGGGGGAACTTAAAAAGGAATCCAGTTACAGTGCAACATGGCTAGACTTATCGCTTTCGGTGTAGGAATAAAAGAACATGTCTGTTTTTTGTGATCAATGCATGTTTATTTATCCATCAAAAAATAAAAGAACATGTGAATAATGTTTTCCCTTGAAAACATTATTGTTGGTTGAAATATGCTAACCAGTGCTTACTTTGGAAACTGGTGACAAGAACCTTTTTCTGTTTCATTCCTATAATATGTACAAGTTATTCATATGGGTGAAAATAGTCGTTTTACTCAGGTAGAACCTATAGTCGTTGGAAAAAAAATTTATTTCTAGAGAAAGATCTTACCATTAAGGTTTTCTCTTGCTGCTGGTTCTGTTACATATGTGTAACTGAGTATTGAGATGTGAAAGCTAAGGAAGGTACATGCATTGTTTAGTCAAATTAGTATTTAGGGATGATTGTATAGTCGAAATTCTCTTTTGCAAAATTGACCTGCTCTCAACAAATCTTTTTTTTTTTTTTTTGGTGGTACTTTGAGCAATTTTTGAAAATTGTGTTTGATAGCATGATATTTTGTCTTCAGGATTCCAGACCATGTTCTCTGCTAGTTTTTTTTTTGTATTTTCATCCTTTCTTTTATTAGACCTTTATTAACTTTTATCATGAGGATATGTCCTTCATGCTATCTTTTTTTTTTTTTTTGATGAGTAGAAGCAATATATATATATATATATATATATATTTTGATCATTAAAAATCAAGTATTATAAAAAGGAAAATTCCTAGAAGTACGGGACGTGGACTAGCGGGAAAAAAGCCAAAAGCAAGTGACAAAACTACCTACACCACAACCATGTGAGGAAATCTAGAACAGAGTTTGTATTAGCATTGCTATACAGGTTAGCCCAAGCCCATAAATTAGATATAAAGTTGATTTTAATCCTCTGAGCTGTGGTAGCCTCGTTTTCGAATGCCAGCCTGTTTCTAGTGGTAGCCTCGTTTTCGAATGCCAGCCTGTTTCTAATATATATATATATACCACTTATATATATATATATATATATATATATATATATATATATATATATCACCAAAAGGCCTAGGGAGCCCCACAGGAAGTTATACGGGAGTATACAGAGGTCCCGTCAAGGGAATAGAGTGAACAAGGAAACAAGAAAACCCACAGCCATTAGTTACACCCCTATCAAGTAAAAAAAGCAACTAAGGATCTATGCCTATTAGTCATGTACATATTTGTCCAAGACCAATAATTACAAAGGAATAAGGCTTTCATCCTTTGAGCTGAAAGCTCCCTATTATCAAAAGCAATGTTGTTTCTTTCACGCCAAATAGTCCAAACAAAGTTAGGGATGCTGCCATCCAAGCCTTCTAACATCTCTTCCCCAAAGAAAAGACCTCGCTAAGGAGGGTTTTCTTTTCACTTGACTTAGGAACACCAATTAGCCACAAAGCGCCAAGAGAAGATCCCATAACAATCTAGCCATAGAACAATGTAATAACAAATGATCAATCATCTCTTCATCCTTCCCACAAAGGAAACATCTATTGGCTTAAAGCTCTTCAACGCCTTTTTAGTTGATTAAGAGTCAACACTTTGCCCCAAGAAGCTTCCCAAGCAAAAAAACCCACCTTGGTGAGAACTCAGTTATTCCAAATAAGCTGACGGGGAAAAACAATCGAATTTGACCCTACCAAAACCTTATAGAGAAGCTTCACTGAAAAGTTCCCATCTCCAGCTTCTCTCATAAGCATCAAATCATCTTGGCTTGGAAGAATTCCTTTATATTGTATAGCTTGGAGTAAATTTTGGATCTCCCCTTCCTAATCATTTAAAGGCCTAACAAAGCAGGGAGTCTAACCCCCTCCCTCTCTTGAAGGCTCCCAAACATCTTCTTTCATGCTATCTTATTAAAACAAGGGAATAGCTGAAACATTGTGATTTAAATGGAAATTGATTATTTAGGTGCCATGTCCTACATTTGCATTTATATGTTGTAAACCCTAATATGTAGTTTTAGACAATTGTTGATTAGAATCATTAATCTAATATGTTCAATTGCACCAGATAACAGTCGAGATTGGTATTGAGTCGCCTAAACCATTTCAGATTTCTGAAGTAATGAAGAAAAAAGCAGAGGAACTAAGGTTGTTTTCCATCAATCTCTTTATGGTGAAAGTTTTTCAAGTTCTGTTTTATTCTCTATGAATCTACTTTTGCCCAATTCAATCTTTCTGATTTCTTTTAAGTCTGGTTTAAAACATAGCAGCTTCTCCAACTTACTTCTATTGTATTCTATTCCTTTTCTCAATTTCAGGATTCGAGCACGCCAAAGGCGAGAAGAAGAAGAAAATAAATGGGAAAGAGAACGGGAGAAGGTAAAAATATTTGAGTTACTGCATTGAAGAATCCCATTTAATATGCCACTGTTTCTTGTACCTTTCCACTGAATTCCGAGATATCTAAAATATTTTAAAGCCAAACTTGTGCATTTGATAATAAATCCCTCATGAGTCAATCTTTGTATTGTTTTCTCTCCTATGAAAAGAAAAATAACTTTTTGATTTTCATTGATTAAAAAAATGAGAGAACATACATATTTATACTCTAAGTGTTAGAGCAAATAAAGGAAACAAAGATAGAGTCTAATTAGGAGACTAAAGAGAAAAGGAAAGATTGAAAAGATTCCTAAATGGATTAGGAAAATAATCCTTAACACTCTCCCTCAAGGTAGAGCATATAGGTCAAATGAGTTACACATGTACTAAATCCTAATGCACCAAGCTTGTTCGACATGTACTTAATTCGATGGGTAGATGTTGGGTAGTTGGAAAAGTCGCCAGAATTGACTAAATGACGAGTTGATGTGACCCGAGCGAGACACAACCATAAGATGTGTCGCCGGAATTGACTATACGGCGAGTTGATGAGACCGAAAGAGGGCCTGCAAGTAGACTGCCGAAAAAGTGGCCTTCTGGAAAAAGTAGACTACCGGAAAAGTTCTAACAAAGAAGGTCCGCAGGAGAAGGTCCAACGAAGAAATGGCTGGAAAAGTGGTTCTGATACCATGTGAAAAGAAAAATAACTCTTTGATTTTCGTTAATTAACAAAGTGAGGGAACATATGTATTTATAATCTTAAGTGTTAGAGCAAATCAAGGAAACAAAGTTAGGGTCTAATTAGGAGATTAAAAGAGAAAAGGAAAAAATTCCTAAATGGATTAGTAAACTAATCCTTAACACCAATAGGAAAAATATGAGTGGCTATTATCTCAACTCGTGTATTTAATGAATATTTCAAGGGGTTAGCTATGAATTGAATATTATTTTTATCATTGTCACCTTCAGTGTAACTAGTGTACTGTTTTTTCTTTTTTATTGCCGGCAGGGATGAGGGTGTGTTGGGTAGGAAACATATCTTGTGATGCTTATCCATCGCTAAAATGTTAAAGATCCGTTTGGAACCCGGAAAGTACTCAGGAAAGAAAATAGAAAGGATAAGTGAAAGGAAAGAAAATTTGAAGGAAAATAAAAAATAAGTTTAAACATAATAAATTAATTCTATATTTTTATTCAAAACTCATTTTATTTGTTTTTCTCTAATACATAAAGACTAAGAAATTTTAAAATATGTAAAATTTTGAGGATTTTTTGTTATATTTTATTTTCTTTTATATTTTCCAGGGTGAAACCGAACATGAGAAAACTATTTTCCTCAATATTTTTTTTCCTTTCCGTAGTATTTTCCAGGTTCCAAACATAGCCTAAAACAAATGCCATTTATTCATGGAAGCCAATGCTCTCACTAAGTCTTTACTTTTTATTGGTAACGACAGAAGCAGATGTATTACTACAAAAACTGCACAGTAAAGCGAGTTGTAGTGATCCAAAGCTGATTTAGGCATAAAACACCAGTTTCATTGTAGAAATAAAAATAAAGTCAATTTTTACTGACATGATTCCTGTGTCCTGGATGATTTTTCTTCAATTCTATTCCTTCTTCTCTCATGAGAGACAAGGATAGCAAATTGATGGCTGAGAAGACAAGAAATGAGATGGCTCTCTCTTGTCCAGCATATCAACTTCTCGGGTTGTCAAATTAGATTTTCCATTGAATGAACTTCTCATATCTCCATGGCTGTCTCCTAATGTGAGACATTTAGAAGACAATTTCAGCTGAACCCTGCTTCAATAGAGGTTATAAAACACCCATTGTTTTGGTTTTGTTCAACCCTACAGTAAACTTATCATTTTAATGGCCAATCCAATATCAAATAGCTTCAGGAGCTCCTTGATAAGCTGAAGTACATTTGATTTCTGAAAAGGAATGCATTTTTACTGCGCTTGGGTTACACAAGGGAATGCTCTTCAAAAGTTGAGCTTAAGACATTCATCAGGTGCAATTCAGTTTTTCTACTGATCCCGAGGTTAACAAAGTGGTGCTGAAAGAGACACTGGTTAGCAAAATAGGTATTTAAAGAGACATAGATGACAAATACTCATCCAAAAATAAAAAACAAGCTTCCTCATGTCCTCACAGGGATGTTTCCCTAAAACTTGATAATCAACTGGTTGCTGGCATTTATCTCTCTTCTTCAGAGGTGCTGTCACCCCTAAGGCTGTCCACAACATCTAAAGGTTGTTGTTAAAGCCAAGATATTCATATTAAATCCCAATCCTACAAGCTTGAGCTTTTAGGAGAGTTGGTCATTTAACATGATATCAGAGCCTGGTTTGGCAGGAGGTCTGGGTTCGAGCCAACTCTTTGCAATTTATTCCCCATTTGTCGATTTGAAAGTCTAGAGGATTCTACTTGGTTTATTTGACTCTCCACGTGCAGGTATGAGGGCTACACGTGAGGGAGGGTGTTAAAGGCATGATATTTATATTAAATCCAAATCGTACAAGCTTGAGTTTTTAGGAGAGTTGTTCATTTAACAGTTGTAACAATCATATCTACAATGTCTTTGTTGGCAGCCAACTGCATATCAAGCCAAGGACCATAATTTTGACATGAGCACCGTGCGAGGGTGGGGAAGTGAGATGGTTTGTGAGCCTCCTACTCACCAAATAACAGATAGAAGGCTTGGTTGGTGCCGGGAAATTGAGGGAAAAAACAAGTGTGTGGGGGCTCTTTTTTGAAAGTTCAATTCAAATTTTGTGATGATTTTGTAAATTTGGATAGCATTTTGGTGTTATAGCAGACTATTCACAGTAACAACAATGTGGGTTTTATTCTACTAGCGAGAGATAGATTCCGTCAACGCATTTTTCTGGACTACCACTTCTATTTTCCTGCAGCCACATTTCTGTGTATTTGTTATTTTATTTCATTTTTATTTTATCTTTGTTGAAGTACCACTTCAGCTATGAGTCTATTTACAATGATTGCTTCAGTTCAAGATTCCTTGACTTAAATAGACTAAGTGTTTCATTCGTTGCAGAATAGGATTCGAGCTAGCAAGGAACTCCTCGAGGCAAAACGAATTAATGAAGAAAATGAAAGAAAACGGTCTGTCTTCTTAGTCCAGTGAATCTGTTTTTGTGTGTGAAAGTACTAAGTTGATTTACTTACCCCTTGTCTTTGATTCTTAAGTTTAGATTCTGATAGTGAGCAAGATGTAGTTAGTTGTTTTTAGTCATAATGGCCCAGCCGAGGAGGCAGAGGAACAAAAACGAGCAAGGAAAACTCCTCAAGAAATTAATGGAAACAAGGGTGTTTCCACAGATTTTTGCACCTTTTTTGTTTTCTTATCTATTTAAACATCGTGTTGAAACATAATATTTGGAATTTCTACAAGTTGATTCATCGAGCCCTTCCCTACATAAAGTAATCCTCTCTTTGGTCATTCTATCCAAGCATCCTACCCATATCACAAAAGGCGTGTAGAAGTGCCAATGTTAATTCGAGTTTTGGCATTCATGCTTCTTGTTAACGACCTTTGTCTAAATATTTCAAGCTTACATAGGATTTGAGTTTAATATGAATATTATGCCTTTAACACCCTCCTTCACGTTGAGAGTCAAACAAACCAAACAGAATCGTCCTCTATGGACTTTCAAATCAACAAATGGGGAATAAATTACAGAGAGGTGACTCGAACCCAAGACCTCTTACCAAGCCAGACTCTGATACCAATTTAAATGAGCAACTCTCCTAAAAGCTCAAGCTTGTAGGATTTCAGTTTCATATGAATATCACGCCTTTAACACTTCTGATGCTTAAAAATGTTGTCAAGTTCAATATCCATGCATCTGAATCTTAGTACTCTATGAGACTCCTATATAACTCAAACAACTGTATTTGTCTTAACAGTCTGAAAGAAGAAGAAAGTTTGGATTGCAACCTGAAGGCCTGCTACTTTGCAAGAAACTTCACTTGTCTATTGCGTGGAAAGGTGTTGGAATTTCTCTTTTCTTTGTTTTTTTTTTCTGGGATATCTAAAGATTCAAAGGCTCCTGTATTTCATAAGAGTATGGGTATATATAGATGATGATCATACTTGTGTTTAAATTGTAGGACTCATCAGTCACTAACCTTGATACAAAGATGGAGCCCTTGAGAGAATGTTTACTGTCTCTGAGAAAAAGTCACAAGGTAAAAGACATTCTTGTTCTGTGTGTCGGTCTATGGCGATATTGTTCTAGTACTGCACAAGAGCAAGTTTTAGAGTACCAATTTTTTTATGCTGAACTAGCTTATGGTTCCCAATGTGCAACATAAGATTGACTTAAAATGATGGCAGTCTGAATAACTAAGATAGCGAGAATATCCTATGTTTGAAATTATGTTCACTACACATCTTAAGAGAGACCTTTGCTAGAATGAATACTTGAAATTCATGAATCTGTCTTTTAAATTGATTTCTTATTGATCTGAACATAACCTTCGAATTCAATATTTTCTTGCTCCCTAAGAACATTTATTTAAACGTTCACGGCTGTGTGAGAACAGAAGAAATTTCATGAGTTTAATTTTCTTTTCTTTTTTTTCTTTTGGTTAGAGCGTGATTACAAATTCCTTAAATCTTGCTTTAATGCAAATTTTGGACTACATATTAATTAAAGTATTGAATATATGTTTGCAAATTGCCTTTAAAGGTTTTGAAGTTGTACTAGAGCAAGACTTTATGCTTAGAATTGCATGCCTTTCTTTAGCGTGGTTTGTTTGACAAGAGAGAAATGCAAGAATTTTGAGGATAAAGGAGAGAATGGAAGGGAAGTGTGGAGACTTATATCACTTCTTTTTTCCTCTTTGTAGGCTTCATGTACTTAGCCCACAGAGGAGTGCCACTTTTCGTTTTACAACCCCAATTGGTTGGCGGTTTGTGTTTAACCACCCAAATAGGAGTAGAATGGGTCTTGGGAACACTTGTTGGTTGGGGTCTTAAACTCCAGGTTCAAGTTGTATGTATTTTGGAAGGAAATCTCGTCCTTCCTCTGTAATGTGCTTTATTTTTATTTTTATTAATGCTATTTTGGTTGTTTTTAGCTCAAAAGTTAGTATACTGTATTCTTGATATCGTATGAAACTCTTTATGTCAAGTACACGCTTCCTTGCACATACTCAGACACTCAGCATCCGATCAACACTCGGTTCACTATATTAATCTATCCTAAAGTCACTTTACCAAATGAATTGAGTAACTACCTCTGAGTTAACCGGTCTCAATATTGAATTTTACATGTGTAAAGGGTTTTCAAATAAACAAACATTGCTTGATCTTAGAAGTTAGATTTTACCAAGACAATATTATCCTTACAAGCGTGACGAGAAAGCATAGCGTAGCGAAAGTTTTCTCTGATCTTTGTGAAGATTGCTACTTGGAATTTATTCGCCGGGCGTATGGACTTGTTACGGCCAAAACTGTGATTAGAGCACGAAATGGATCAGTGAAACCGACCTTTTCACAAATAAAGTACTGTGTAGTACATAATAACAGTTCCATTCGGGTTCAGATGCTTTTCCATTCCTTGCAAGCTTAAAAATGTCATTTTCCATATGCCATACTCTCATTCTGCAGCAATTTCTGTATCATATCTACTGCTTTATCTGAGTTCAGGATGATGATGCCAGAGTGAAGAGGGCCTTCCAGACTCTTCTGATTTATGTCAGGAATGTTGCTAAGCATCCTGATGAGGAAAAGTTCAGGAAGATCCGTTTAAAATGGCGGTTTTTCCAGATGCGGTTCCTGTTTGATTGAGTGTTCTGGATAAAATGAAATGTTTGCGTAGTTTGTCTGATGCATCCGAGATAATTAGATTATCCATCAAGTTCCAACTCGAACTCTCAAAATAAACTTTCCTGGAGAGGAGTAAGAAATCAGTCTTTTAAGTTCATTTCAATATACTGCCCAAAAATGAGATGATAAGTAAATACAAAATAGCCAACTACAAACTAGGAGGCCTTTGAAAGCAAGAATGCAAGAAGTACTCATTTTGTTTCCTGCTTAAATGGTGGAACAGTGGATCAACATCCATTGACCTGGTTCAGGTTCAGTGATTGTATGTTACCTTAATGTGCTCCGGATAGGGAATAAAGTTCACGGCCAATTTATATAAGTATGGATTACTCGATTTAGTAGACTTATTTTAAACCCGTGAGGGCTCGGACCTGAATCGGACAATGTCTATGTGGTTGGACCGGGTTGTTACAAATGGTGTTAGAGCCAGTCCTCGATCCTAATGAGGGGGTGTCCGTTCCATTTGGCCAGTAGGGGGTGTCTATCTAGTCGGCCTTGTAATCGCCAGGCGCAGCGATGTGTTGTGTGCAGTAATGAGGGGAGTCTTTGTCGCATCCTGCACACGTCGGATAGGAGAGGATTCTTGGAGCCCATAAGCTGTGAGGCCTGGCTTTTAATAGGCCAGCGTTTTAAAGCCCAAGCGAGGGCCTTTGGAGTTCTTATTAAGACTCAGTTTTGTGGTTTTTTTGGACTTTGGCTCACGCCTTTAGGATGGGTCTAAGGTGATGATTCTTTGGGGTGTTGAGCCTTATTGGTAGTGTGGAGTAGGGCTTTCTCTAAGCAGCTTCTTAAGTGTAGTTAGCGTTGCTATTGGAAATGGACCATATATATATATATGTGTGTGTGTGTGTGGAGAAAATAAGGGGCTCGAATGGGCCCGAGCACATAAGAGGCTTGAGCCGTTTTCCATTTAATTTTTAATGATCCATATGTTTTCTAATTATTAAAAAATAAATGATTTTCTATTATGAAAAAATTTAAAATAGTTATTTATAGAAAAAAGAATAATTATTAGATAATTATTTTAATAAGATAATGCTAGTGTGAAAAATAATTAGCAAAAAATACCATATAAATATAAGTAAAAATAATTTATTTATATAATCTTTTAAGAACATAAAAATAAACTATAAACATTTCAAAGAAAATTTTTTATTTTACAAAATATAAATTTATAAAATTGTTATATATTATTGTTTTAATTTTCAATGTCAGAAGCCTATTTTGACTTACATTTATTAGTCAGTGACGTATAGGATTGATTTGGAAATTTAGTAAAAATGGACAGAGCTGAATTGGCCATATCCGTTTTAGCCCACGGCCCGTTTTCCAACTATATCCTTCACATACTTTTTATTTCTTTTCATGATAATTTACTTATACATATTTTTTTTTTTGAACAGGCGAGGGTGGGGAGTTTGACAGGAGGTATTGAGTTTCTTGAGCTTTGTGGGTTTGAGAGAACCGAAGAGGATGAATTCTTATTTTTACCTCGGGAGAAAGTTAACATGGCAGTGTTGAATTCAGCTGGATCTGTGTTGAGCTCTGCAATGACAAACCCTTTCTTCGGACTTTTTTCAATTTGAAAAGAATGAAAAGTTACCAACAATAATTGCTATGAATCAATCAACAAATGTTGGAAATGTCTATGATCATGCAACCACTATACTCATCATGCCTAATGCTGGCTGTGTATGTAGTCTAAGGATATTAATTTGTACTATGTACATATGAATAGAAGTTATATTTCATACTAAGATTAATAAAGCTTTACTCTTTTATAGAATTTCATGGATTATAATTTGATTTGTATATCACATCGTTGGCAGCTACCAGTGTTTTAAAGAACAGGAGGAGGGGATGGAATAAGATGAGATAACTGACTAGATGGTATCTTCCTCTCCCAGTGTGGGCGAATGGATATTGACCCTTCAATGTGATGAACCATTGGTTGTCCACATATCGCCGGTTTTTAAAAGTTGAGTAACCTCCTTTTGACCACTCTGACACCCAAGCTTGGTTAAATCTCACATTCCTTTCCAAATCATGAGCTTCAGTGAAAAGTTATGGGTGGGACTTCATTCAACCTGAAATGAAAGTTCTTTTGGTTCAAGGGTGCGGGCAGGAGCTAAGCATGGGCGTGGGATAGGCGATACATCCGTGAAGCGACTCATGATCGAGAGCTATGGAGAATGGAGCATCATCACTACCTCTCTCTCCTTTGGGTTGTCGAACTTCACCGTCGGTGTCGCGCGCCAGCCCTTGTCGTGAACCAGGCTGCTTCTTCACTCAGTTGAGAACCGATGACCGAGCAATGGGAAATCTAGAGAGAGAAATTGCTAACTTCTCTCTCACAAATCTCAAACTCCCGCTTAGCCGTTTTTGTGGGTGTGAGTTTCTTGAGCTTTGTGGGTTTGAGAGAACTGAAGAGGATGAATTCTTATTTTTACCTCGGGAGAAGGTTAACATGGCAGTGTTGAATTCAGCTGGATCTGTGTTGAGCTCTGCAATGACAAACCCTTTCTTCCGACTTCTCTCAATTTGAAAAGAATGAAAAGTTACCAACAAATGTCTATGATCATGCGACCACTATACTCATCATGCCTAATGCTGGCTGTGTTTGTAGTCTAAGGATATTAATTTGTACATATGGCTTGGAATTTATATGAATAGAAGTTATATTTCATACTAAGATTAATAAAACTTTACTCTTTTATAAGAATTTCATGGATTTTAATTTGATTTACATGTATATACATCGGTGGCACCTACAGAGTGTTTAAAAATCGAATCGAGTCGAATTAGACTGTCGTACATTGATCTTTAAGATCTTGGTTTTAATACGGTTCAATAGTCCTTGAAATCGTGAGCGATAATTTTTTGGTTGAGTAAACATATCCGGTTTTTAAAACATTGATAGTTACTACATATTGTTGTAATTTTAGGTAATATACTGGTTCTCCATTTATTTCCGGTTTGGAGGTGTTGGCTGAGCACTGGTTAAAATATTCCTAAATCTAATATGCTTTTTGTTAGCTAAAAAGTGTTTTTTGGACATACATTTGTTAAGAACCACCTTCTAAAATTAAAAAAAAAATGGTAGATTTAGGAATATTTTAGAAATTTTATTTTAATATAAGGAGAAATGTGGGAAAAGCCCTCAGTCAATTGGCCATCATTAACCTGTGAAACTCCACACGGTTTCTTACCAAAACAAGAGGAAGTAGGTATGTTTGATTCATGTTTTTGAAAATTATTTTTTGAAAACACGAGGAGAATCTGAATTTGGTGTTACATGGAAATAAGGCCTTGCTTGATTCATGTTTTTTGGCTTGTCATTTGAGACGGTTTTTGAAAGCACATAGAGGCTACTTAGAAATGGTGTTCTTTGAAGCTTTTCTTTGTTATCTAAATTTTGTGTTTTTGTGTTCTTATAGTTTTTTAAGAATAAAAAAAAATGAATCAAAACGTGTTCTATGTTTTTCCTTGTTACATAAAAAATAGTTTTTAAAAACAAAGTATGTCGTTTTAGTTTTTATGAAAAAATTGTTCTTTCTTTGAATTTTTGTGTTTTTATGTGTTTTCCTAAGAACAAAAGGAAACCAAACATGTTTTGTTGTTTCCTTGTCTCGCATTTTTGAGAATAGAAAGCAGGTTGAAAATAGGAACCAAAACATGCACCCGCTCCTCGTGTTTGCGAGGAGCATGGCGGAGAGGCGGAGACGAGGGAATTGAGGGGGAGGAAGAGAGAAGACCACTCGAAGCGGCGCTACTTGGAGCAAGCTCACGTCTCCTGTCTTCTTCTTCTTCCTTTTGTTTTTCATTCTTTCATTTGCCAGGTCGGGAATGCAGGAAGAGGGTTCCCCTTTTTCAACAACCCAATTTCAAAACGACGTTGTTTGGTCTTTGTATGACAGAAAATGAAGTCGTTTGATTTTTTATTTTATTTTTAATACAAATCAAAACGACGTCATTTAGGGGTACATGCGAGACCAAAACGCGTCGTTTTAGTGAACAAGGCGGCTTGAAGCCATTTGGTTCCGAGGACATACCAAAGCATTTCCGTTTTGATTAGTGTTTTGAATTAAAAAAAGAAGTTATGATGGCTAAAACGACATCGATTTAGCCTTAGAAAGGCCAAAACAACGCCGTTTTGGCCTCAAAAATTGTATTGCCCATTTTTAAATATAAAAAAAAATTGCTTTTTTAAATTTCTAGCTTACTTAATTATATATATATTTCTAATAATTTATATAAATTTTTATAATTTTTAAATATTTTAATCATCTTATTTTTGTTTATTAGGTACGTCTGCGACTAATACACCATGGTGATACGATCGATCTTGAGGCCCGGTCACAGATGATGATCGTCTGCGACGAATGTGACGGGAACTCGGAAGCGGCTGCTGATAAATGTTTGGCTCGACCCTAGTCTTAGTTGTGGTTGTAGCAAGCACAGAGTCTACACTGTTGCGGTCAATCTCGAGCCGCTGCTACTCGCCTCAGCCATGAAATCGTAAGTCACGAGCCGGGTTTGTCGCGCGACGGCGTGAGCTGAGCGTATCAGAGACTGTCTGATTCGCCGGTGGATCAAAGAAAGACACTGATTCTTGACATGCAACAATAGTTAAGTCTATGTTTGATAAGAAAATCCGCCGGCGCGGCGTCGGCGTCGGCGTCGGCGTCGGCGTCGGCGTCGGCGTCGGCGTCTCCGGCTGAATCATCATTCTCTCCACCATTTTGTTTGTCCGCTGCCCTTTGCTTTTTCCTTAGTGTTCACAACATTTGTGATTTATGTTTTCTTAGAAAAAAAAAAAAAAAAATTGTATGCACTTGTAAACATACTATTATGAGGAAAAAAAAGTGTCATTTCACGATCCAGTACTATGTATTATTTTATAGAGAATAAAAGTGGACGTTATAGTCAGGAACAAAAAATCGTTTTTTTTGTCGATATATCGCCGAAAAATCGGTTTTCGGTCGGCACCGAGAAGAAAAAACAGAGGAAAAATCGATCAAAGGAAAAATCGGAGAAAAATCGGTAAAATCGCCGATTTTTCGCCGAAAAATTGGAAAAAACCGATTTTTCCATCGAAAAATTGAGATTGTGGAGCACGTGCGCTTATGTTGGAATTTCTGAAAAAATATCGGTAAAATATCGGTAAATATCGATAAAATATCGATAAATATCGATAAATATCGGTAATGACTATTTTGACTCCAAAAAATTCTATAAATACCCGTAAAATCATACAATCTCTATACAAACTCATCATCTGCAGCATCCGAAATTTAAATTTCTTCTCAATTATTTTTTTATTGATTTATCTCAGTATTTTGAATATCTTTATTATGAATTAATGTCTTGTCGAAGATGGGATCCACCAAATCAAATAATGTAATGGAGCCATATCGGTCTTCATTTTGGTTTTAAATTACTATTGTAATGTAATTTCTCGATAAATTATAATGAATATTGTTTTCAATAAGTGTATATTTGTTTATTTATGTCTTTTTTATAGTTCAACAAAGTATTTATATGAATTTCAAAGTATTTTTATTAATTTTCGCTTTACCGATATTTTTGTCAAAATATCCATCGATATTACCGATATTTCCGATATATCCGTAAAATCAGAATACCGTGTAATAAAGTAATTCTGGAGTATTTTGTTCATACAGTTATATTAAGCGTTTAAATCAAATCAATTTTATAATTAATGCATAGCTTAATAGAGGAGTTTTATATATCTTTAAATTATATTTAATGTGAGTTTTATTTATATTTAATGAGTTTTATTTTAAGATTATATTAATGAATGCCTACGGTTTGTATTGAGCGTCACTTACGCTAAAAATTTTTCTCCACAAATTAAAATTTTTTGTTTCTTTTTAAAATATTGTTAATATTTTTATTAAATCAAAATCCTACAAACTTGAACTTTTAATAAAGTAATTTAACAAATATATTTATTAGATTCCAAGTCATATAAATTGGTTTCAAGGTTATTTTTTATTTTTTTTGTTGGAGATATTTTTGTCATAATCTAAGGCAAAAATAAATCGTATGTTTCTAATAGTAGAACCTATTGTCAAAATGTCGCATAAGTTGTTGCATCATACCATGTGACACAACTTACCTTATTCAATCAAATCCGTTTTAGAAGCCAATGTTATGGAGATCAAGAGCTAATATTTCTTGAGATGAGTAAGGAAGAGTAGAGGGTGATATTGAGTAGTAATGGACGAATCAAATCTGAAAGATTGGATGTGAGTTTTTTATGAGAGACAAATATTCCATTATGATATTTATGAAATGAAATTTGAATCTTTGATGAGCCAAATCAGGAATATTTTGTGAAGATATTTATGGAGATAAAATCACAGATAATAAAGTGATAATTAAAAGAGGAACCTTTCCATATTGTAAAACCAGAAAATTCAAATTTTACGAAAAATGGTAAAGCGGTAATTTCGGTAAAAATCGAAATTTTACAGATACCGAATGTGAAGCGGACTTCGCGTTGGAATCGTGCTGCCCGAAATCACGATCTTAATGTCGAATTCGTCGAATTAGAGCGGTTAGATTTCACATTTTTCGAGCACCAGGGTGTCGGGTCTTAGTAAAATGGGTTTGAAGGCGTGTGATGTGTAGTGACTGCTACGTATCGCCCATGTGACAGCATGTTGCGTGAGTAGAGAGGATGAGATGGATGGTTGAGATTGTCGCCGTACTTAAAATCAAGAAAAGGACACATTAGAATTATTGGAAATGTAAATGAGAATAAGACAAAATGCAAATAGTGGTCTTCTTCTCCAATGAAAGGAGACCAAAATGTGCGATGGAGTACAGATTTTTGTACGTGGGATTGATTTTGAGGTTTTAGAGAGAGGAGCTCCTTACTCTCTAGATTTCTAGCGTTCGGACCGTTTGTTCACGTGGAGTAAGAAATGAGTCGATACGCGGCGAGGGCTACGCGTGCACACCGATTTGGTGGAGTTCTGACAACTCCAAGAGGTAGGGATCTTTTCCTACTTGTGTTATTCTTTGGCTAAGAGCCATGTGAATGAATGGGGATGTTCTGAGGCTTGGATTAGTCGTGTTTTCGGTCTCAAAACATTTGAACCGAGTGGAGAAAATCCCCATTGTTGTGGTCGTGAAGCAGTGCCCGGTAGGGTTTCAGCGTTCACTTGAATAGTGATGTGATTTTTGGTGTGATTTTTATGATGTTGAGTGATTCAAAATGAATTGCTTGTATTTGTTAATTAGCCCATGTGAGCTAATTTTGGTGTTATTGATGTGAATTTAATAACATGATTTATGTGGATCAATTATGTTAGTATATACATGTTTTATATATTAGCATGAGTTTGTTGGGATTGACATAATGCATTCCATATGCCTTTGAGGTACCCACTAGAATATTAGAGTGAGTACATGACATGAAAGAAAACAAAAGTGAAAATGTTTGTAAAAGGAATTTCGACGGAAGATTTTCTGAAGAATTGCCTTGGAGAGTCGTCCAACAGATCACTTCGGATGAGGACCATGACTGTTTCGGAGCGTTATCCAGCAATTCGCCTCGGAGGGTTGTCCAATATATTTACCGAATCTCGGTAGTGAGTTTTCGAGAACAAAAAGCTTTTGTTTTGAAAACTGGATATTTTACTCGCATTCGGCTCAAGCATATGTGAGGGAGTCGGTGAGGACTCGGGATATAGGATTGGTCATGTAAGACATTCTAGTAGGTTCATGTGAGCTTTGGATATGATTGTTTGCCATGACATGTGCCGCTATGTGGGAGCCATGTAGGAAATTATCACTATTGGGCTTGCTCACCACGACGAGGATCATTATTTCGGTACGAGGAGTGTACGAGGATGATAGCCTTTCACTAGAGGCGCATTTAGAAGAAAGCGGGGTTGTGGCTTTGGCATTGTCATTTTGTATAACATGTATGAGAAATTGTACATTTTAATATATGTTTGATAAAGAGTAATTTATTAACTCTTGAACTATTGTATATAGTTGATGTATTTTGTGAGTATTAATGAAGGGGCCCAAGTGGCCATTATTTTACTCGCATGTGGACCCTGTGTGGTCATTGTAAATTGGGACCAGGTTATCTTTGGGTAGAGGCGTTTGCCGTCTGAAAGGCTCTGCCCGGAGTTTTTATAGTGGTGTCGAGTTACGGGCATCCGCAGTATTCCATGGGTTGACGGGTTGTCAACGGACCCCCCGGTTTTGGGGCGTCACAACTTGGTATCGAGGCTAAGATCAAGCGATTGCAGCCAGGAGCTCGGTGGGTGTAGAGCTAGGTATGAATTACCTATAGAGGCGATCATAGAACGAGTTAAACACTTTGCATGCATTGTGTTATGTGTATTAACCCCGGATGTGTGAACATGAATTGTTGTGTATGATTTGTGTGTGGTATGTTGTGTGATTTGTGTGCTTGGTGAATAGCACACAGGAAAAAAAAAAATGTTGAACACTAGGGTGTAGTGTGTGAGAGCACCAAGTTGTTTGAGAAATTTTGGGCAAATAGTCGAGGAATTAAATGAAAAAAAAAACGATGTGAAGACTTGTTTTTTCTAGGTTACTGATGTGTAAAGCGGAAAAAAATAAATAAAATAAATTTTAATAAATTTATTTGGTTTCTTAGAAAATGAAAGAAAAATTTTTTTTTTTTTTTTTTTTTTTAAGGTGGTTTCCGATGGGCATTTGGAGACCCTGACAAAAAAAAAAATTAGTGTGAAAAAAAAGAAAAAAAAAAAAAAAAAAAGAAACGGCTGGAATCGACTCTTTGCCCCTTTTCCGGTTGAGTCATGATCTAATTTTGTATCGTGACACGAGAATTAGCCTGAGCGGGAGTAGGGACTCGGCCTGTGAGGCCAAGAAGGGAGCCCGCGACCACGGCGCCGTGCGCCTCTGACTTTGGGCGGAAGATGGGCCTGCGGCTTGGTTCGGGGTGTACTGATGCAAACCCGATCTTGACTCAATGCCCTTTGTTTTTTGAGTCAGCATTTGGGATTTCTTGTTCATGAGAACCTTGCATTCATGAGGTTTAAAATTTTTTAAATAAAATAAATAAAATAAAATAAAATTTTATTTGTTGTGTATGATTTAATAAAATGAAATTACCTATGAATGAATGGACCTTGTGTATGAAATATTTTTCTGTATATGAATAGTGTCTCGAGTGTGGAGCTTTAAGCCTTTAAAGAGATCTTTGCATTGGAATTTAACTTGCCATTTGACATGTGTAGATGGCTAGTCGAGGGGCGGGGCGTGAGGGGCGTCCGCAGGTGCTAACCCGAAGCACCACCGATGTTTGACCGACAAACTTTGGCGAGGGTATTTGCCAGGTATTGCGGCTCTTTGTTGTGGGCTAATGCGGCCCGGTGGCAGGGGAGATCGAGTAACCTCGAGGGTTTATGGCACATCATTCTCCGGCATTCACGGGGGAGGAGGAGATCGTTGGTGTGGCTGACCATTGGTTCATGCAAGTCAAGAAGGTGTTGGAGGCTATGGAGATTACCTCTGACACGACCAGGATTAGACTAGCTAGCGTTCCAGCTAGAGGGTGAGGCCCAAGTATGGTGGAGCTGAGGCGAAGACCTCACAGATAGAATGATGACTTGGGCAGAGTTCCATGATCTTTTCATGGGCAAGTATTTTCCGGTTCATTGCTCGTCACGCGAAGGCTTAGGAGTTCCTAGAGAGTGAAGCGAGGGCGATGGCGCTGATGGATCTGGCTAGATTCACGAGACCTGCCGTTTTCTTTGATAATACGTGGCCGTGTGGACATGGCGGAGTCGAGGTCGAGTGGGCTGAGTTGTCCATTCGGCGTAGGATTGTAGGACTTCGCCTACAGGACATGGACTCCATGGTTGGGACAGCCCTAACCATAGAGAGAGAGATCGAGGATGCTCGGAGCACTCGGGATGCGGGTGTTAGTAGCAAGAGGAAGGAGAGTCAGTCTTCTTCTAGTTCGGGAAAGAAGCAGAAGGCTTTTAGTTCATGAGGGTTCAAAGCCGCGACCATCCGAGTCAGGGACGGATCAGAGTTGCTAGTCAGGTTGGGCAGATGGTGTGCTACCGTGCCAGCCGGCCGGACATATTAGGAGGGTTGTCCCCAAGACGGGGATCCCGAGGGGTTTCGGGACCGGCGCCGAGTCAGTCGGCGATGGGGCCGGGAGAGGATACGAGTGTATTCCTCTACGGCCCGGTCTGGGGAACCCGAGGAAGGAGCCGACATAAGTTTCAGGGAGTTGCGGGCTTACTCGGTTACGAGGCAGGCCGGAGGCGGTATGGGGCGGGCCGGGCCCGCGGGCGAGAGACGGGGTTCGAGGGCGTGTCTCGCCATCCACCACCCCGGTTGGTCGACCCGAGATCGGCCCGATTATCCCGGTGCGTTTTTGCTATCTCGCGCATGGGCAAGAGTGTTATTTGATTACGGTGCCGCGCATTCATTCATTGTTGCATCGGTTGTGATAGAAGTTGGGCTTAGGGTTTAAACAGGGAGAAGCCCTTGTATGTGAAGTTCTCCCAAGGATTAGGGGCGAGAATAGGGATGATATCTTAGTGGTTGCAAGTTGAGATCTCTGGGGGACTCTACTCCACGGTGGACTTGAGGATCATGGACATGTCGGAGAGTTCGATGTCATCCGAGGATGGGTCAGGCGGCCGGCCCTGCAGTGGTGCCGATTGTGAGGCGTGGGAGGGTTCTACACTTTACCGCGGGGCAGTACTGTATTTATATTCGGGGGGACAAGCATGATATTTTGCCCAGATAGATTATGCGAGTCAGTGTGAGGGCGATTCTTGGCGGATTGGCGGCAAACCATACGCTAAAGGCGGGAGTGAAGGGGCTTGGGGCCGTCACCTCAGTAGTTTGCGAAATATGGCGATGTTTTTAGGATGGTGCAGGATTGCCTCCACGAGAGGGTTGTGAACCCATTATCGGGTTACACCCACTGGTACTCGCCCACATCTCTATGACTCCGCATAGGATGGCGCCGTGGTGGGGTGCGGAACTCAAAGTCAGCTAAAGAGCTCTTTGGATAAGGGGTTCATTAATTGACACTTCACCATGGGGGCGCTCGGGTTGCACATTTGCGAAGAAGAAGGACAAGACCCTTTGGCTGTGCATTGATTACCAGACATTTGAACAGGGTTACGATCAGAATCGGTGATGCCACGCATTCAGAGATTGATGACTTGTTTGATCGATTGAGAGGAGCGCGAGTCTACTCGAGAGATGAATAACCGCCCAGCGAAGTTATATCGTTGAGGTTAAGGAGATAGATGTCCCTAAGACAGCGTTCAGGACGCGTTATGGGCACTTTGAGTTTATGGTGATGCCCTTTGGATTGACGAATGCGCCAGCGGCATTCATGGACCTCATGCATAGGGTATTCCAACCCTATCTAGATCAGTTTGTCGTAGTCTTCGTGGATGACATCTTGATATACTCCCAGTCAGAGTGGAAGCATGAGTATCACTTGAGGATTATTTCACGATTCTTCGAGAGACCATGAGGCATGCGCCTTGAGGATTCGGTAAGTCTGCGAGTTTTGGCTTACAGAGGTGGGGTGCGGGGTTTGCGTGGTGTCGACCTTGGGCGTGTCGGTGGACCCACGGGAGAGGTCGAGGCCGGCGATGGGTTAGGAGAGGCCGAAGTCGGTCTTTTGAGATCGTAGTTTCTTGGGATTATTTGGGTACTACGGGAGATTCATTGAGGATTTCTCCGATTTAAGCGCGGCACCTATGATGATTGACGAGAAAGGAGTCAAGTTTGATTAGGGCCCGTGCGAGGAGGCATTTGGGGAGTTGAAAGAGGAGGCTTGCCGGCTCCTATCTTGATGTCCGGCTAGGGACGGGGGCTGATGTCTCTTGGCGATGCCTCGAGCAGGAGCGGCAGGATGTGTTTGATGCGATGGGAGGGTAGTAGCTTATGGTTCCCACCAGTTGAAGAATCATGAGCAGAATTACCCTACACACGATATGGAGTTGGCGGCCGTAGTCTTCACCTTGAAGATTTAGCGCCACTACTTATATGGCGAGCAGTTCGAGGTGTACTCATACCACAAAAGTTTGAAGTATATTTTCACGCAGCGGGACCTCAATATGAGGCAACGGATGAATGGGTTCTCTAAGGATTATGACTTCACTTTGCATTACCAACTTGGTAAGGCAAATGTGGTGAGCGATGCACTTTCGGTCGGAAGTCACGGGGAGCATTAATTAGTATAGCTTCCCAGGAGTGGTGGATCTTCCGAGACTATATGGACCCGGTTTGGAGCTCACGATACGACTGCGGGCTTTCCCGAGGTATGTTGGGAGTTTAGTAGCTGCAAATCTCTATTGACGGTGATTGAGTCCTAGGGACACGGGAGCGGAGATAGTGTCCATCGGGGGATCGAATGCCGGTCAGTGCCTGAGAGTGATGGGGGTTTGAGCCGAATCCGCGTAGATGAAGTAGTCTTTGGTATGAGGGCGGGTAGTGGTTCCCGGTTGACCCACGATTTGAGAGGAGATTCTCAAGGAGTTTCACTGCTCTCAATTTGCTGTGCATCCAAGTAGCACGAAGATGTACCGGGATCTTCGTCGCCCGGTACTGCGCAGCGGGATGAAGAGACACGTAAGGGGACTGTTCGGCTTGATGTCTCACGTGTGACCTTAAGTTAAGGGTGGTATAGGAAGTCGACCCGAGGGCTACCGGTAGTTGGAGGTGGGCTGATGGAAGTGGGAGCACGTCATGATGGATTTTGTGACCCACTTGCCACGGACACCACAGGGACATGATGCGGTATGGGTGATAGTGGACCGACTCACGAAGTCGGCACATTTTCTAGCCATGCGGATGACCTTCACATTGGAGAGATTCTATCGGTTGTACATTCAAGAGATAGTCCGACTACATGGAGTACCAGTATCCATAGTGTGGGATATAGAGAAGCGGAAATACGGCACACTTTGGAAGAGTTTCAAAGGCTATGGAGTACCACCGGTGACTATGAGTACAACTTTCCACCCGCAGACAGATGGTGTCGAGAGAGGGACTATACGGATGTTGAGAGGACATCTTTGCGAGCATCGTCTGGATCATGAGGTGAGTGGGAAGAGCATTTGCCAGATTAGTTCACCTGACAGCGAAGTTTATTGGGAGATTACAAATGCTGTATGGGCATTGTATGGGAGGCCATGCAGTCATAGATATATTGGACGAGGAGAGGTGGAGGAAGAGCTCCATCCACGGGTCCTTTATCGATTAGAACCTCAGAGAAGGTGAGCTTGATACGACCGGCGTCTTCTCCGCGGCTCGAGGCCCGGCGAAGAGCTATGCTGATGTATGGCGTCGACCCTTAGGTTCGAGGTTGGTGATCACGTCTTCTTGAAGGTGATGCTAGGGAGGAGGTGGTCGAGGTTAGAGCCCAGCGAGGGGAAGTTATCGTAGGGTTTATTGGGCCCGCCGTGCCGAGAGGGTAGACAACGTAGCGTGCTGGGTGAGCTTTCTGAAGCTAGCGTAATGCGGTGTCCACGAGGTATTTCATGTCTTCATGCTCCGAAGGTACACTCCAGATCCAGCCCATGTAGTGGATTTGAGAGAGATTGAGGTTGACACAGATGAGACCTTCGAGGAGGGACCAATGTGCATTATGGATAGCCGGGATCAGGTTTTGCGACGCAAGACCGTGAGGCTAGTGAGGGTGCTATGGCGGCACCGTGGAGTGGAGGAGTCAACGTGGGAGAGCGACACGATGCGGGCCACCTATCCCTTCTTGTTTAGGGATGAAGGTGCATGGTTTAGTCTTTTAATACTTAAATGACTAGTTTACATGCATGGTATAGTGCACATTGCATATGCATGTGAGGTTGTATGTTAATCCCGAGAATTCGAGACAGATTCTTTTTTGGAGGGGAGAATGTAAAAACCGGGAAAATTTGAATTTTAAGAAAGGGTATCTGATAATTTTGGTAAAAATCTGAAAATTTTCTAGATCTCGGATAGCGAAAGCGGACTTCCTTGTTGGAATCGTCTTGCGAAATCTAGCTACCACGTCGAATTTCGTCGAATTCTGAGACAGTCGAAATTTCACGTTTTTCGAGGCATCGGGTGTCGGGTGCCATAAAACGGGTTTGAGAGACATGTGATGTGAAAAAAGTCACCTACTACATATACCAATGTGACACATGTTGTATGAGTAGAGAGAGGATAAGATGGATGGATTGAGATTGTGCCAAGTTTAAAAATCAAGAAAAGGGACACGTGAGAGTATTGGAAATGTAAGTAGGGAATAAGACAAAATGCAAATAGTGATCTTCTTCTCCAAATGAAAAGGAGACCAAAACGTGCCGGTGGCTGGAATTTTTGTACGTAGGTTGATTTTGAGGTTTTAGAGAGAGAAGGAGCTCATTTTCTCTACATTTCTGGCCGTTCGGACCGTCGGTTCGGCGAACAAGAAAGCAAAAATCGATCACCTTGGCCCGAGAACTACGCGTGGACACCGATTTGGTGGAGTTCCGAAAACTCCAAGAGGTAGGGATCTTTTCCTACTTGTGTTATTCTTTAACTAAGAGCCATATGAATGAATGGGGATGTTCTGAGGCTTGGATTAGCCGTGTTTTCGGTCTCAAAACATTTGAGCGAGTGGAGAAGAAAATCCCGTTGTTGTGAAAGCGTGAGCAGTGCCAACGGGGGTTTCAGCATTGTTCATGTTAATAGTGATGTGATTTTTGGTGTGATTTTTATAATGTTGAGTGATTCAAAATGAATTGCTTGTATTTGTTAATTAGCCCATGTGAGCTAATTTTGGTGTTATTGATGTAAATTTAATAACATGATTTATGTGGATCAATTATGTTAGTATATACATGTTTTATATATTAGCATGAGTTTATTAGGTTGACTAATGCATTCCATATGCAGCGGGGCACCTTTGGAGATATTAGGAGTGAGGTGCGCTGTGACATGAAGAAACAAAACGAAAATGTTTGTGAAGGAATTTTGACGGAAGATTTTACGAAGGAATTGCCTTGGAGGTAGCGTCCAGCGGATCACTTCGGTTAGGGGACCATGGTTGTTTTCGGAGCGTTATCGACAATTCACCTTGGAGGAGTTGTCAATATATTTACCAGATCTCGGTAGTGAGTTTTGAGAACAAAAAGCTTTGTTTTGGCCCGGATGTTTTTACTCGCGTGGCTCGGGCATATGTGAAGTCGTGAGGACTCGGGACATGGGATTGGTCAGCTAGACGACCAGTAGGTTCCATATAATTGCTTGGATGTGATTGTTTGCCATGACATGTGCCTTAATGGGGAGTAACCCATGTAGGAAATTATCACACGTACTTTGCACACCACGTCGAGGATATTTCGAATGCGGGAGTGTACGGAGGGACGACACTCAGTAGAGGCGTTTAGAAGAAAGTTTGGTTTGTGGCTTTGTCATTTTTGTATAACATGTATAAAATTGTACATTTTAATATATGTTTTAGTAAGAAGTAATTTATTAACTCTTGAACTATTGTATATAGTTGATGTATTTTGTGAGTATTAATGCAGGGCCCCAAGTGGCCATTATTTTACTCGCATGTGGACCTTGTGTGGTCATTGTAAATTGTTGGGACAGGTTATACCTTAGGTAGAGCTCCCCGTACAAAGGAGACTCTGCCCGATTTTCATGAGTGGTGTCGGGTTACCCGACATCCACGAGTATTTTACGGGTTGACGGGTTGTCAACGGATCCCCGGTTTTCAGGCTTCACACATATACACGAATTGAAGATCATCTTGCAAATCAAAGAGAATATTGAAAGAGATATTGAAGCACGAGAATAAAAAGGGGGCTATAAGACGTTTCATGGTGTCCCTCTGGATCACACCAGAGCTGAGTTGAAGATTATGAGGTCGAGAGTTTCAGGTAGATGTTATTCTTATGTATTATGCATGTGAGTTTCTATGGGGAGAATTTGGGTATATGGGTGTCTAGATGACATGTTTGGGGGAATGAGAGGATTTCATTATATGTTTCACTATGAGAAAATTAGGCGAAAGAGAGCGTTGGAGAAAGGGGGAGCGCCTTGTCTTATATAAGACCAAAGTAACCTAATTGATATATAATGGGATCTGCTTGCATCTGAGCACCTTAGGGATATGAGGCAGCGGCTGGCATGGCCAAATCTCAGGTGTCCTCCACATTGTGTGTGAGCTTGTGCATATTTTTTTTTAATTACATTACTTATGTAGAAATTAACTTAGTATGTTGTATAACATAATATGGTTGCCTCCAACACTTATGACAATGTCGCATAATTTGCTGCAACATGTCTTGAATCACTGTCGTAAGAAACAATTTTTCTCTTTAATTTTTAATACACTTTTTAGTTTTAAGGTAGTAAATTATTCTCACTATGACTCGAACTGGGACCCCCTCCCTATGCCTTTTGTCTATTTGAATCGATGAACACTCTACCAGTTGAGTTAGACATGATGGATAAAGTTAATTTTTATTAGTTAATAAAAAAAAGTAAATAAATATTCTATTTGTTACTTTTCTATAAAAAAAAAAAAAGGGTATTTTGCTTTAGGTGTGATAAGCCTCATATTTCATAAAAGGCCTATAAAAATGTTAAAACTAAGCCCAAAACCCATAATAACAATTAGAATTAATAAAAAGGATATAAAATCTTAAAAATACCAAAACTGCCCTGCTGTACCCTAGCCGTGTGCTCACACACCCCCGTCCCAAGCCAACCTCTTAACCCCACTCTCACACCCACGGTTCAGCCACCCAGCCTCTTTTTTTTTTCTTCTTCTTTTTATTGTTTTTTTTTTCATATAAATCACCCTTCATTTTCCATCTTTCAAATAAATTAAAATTTATACTTTTTAATTAAATTTAAAAGATAATATCTTATTTCACTTATTTTGAAAATGTACTTAAAAATTTTAAAAAAAATTTATTTATTCATTAATTTTTATTAGATTTGTATGTAATAAAGGTAATAAAGTAAATTAACATTTAATATATACGTCCAGTCATCTACAATAATAAATATACAAATAAGTACTAATATTTCTGATATTTTCTTGTAATGTGAAAAAACCTAGACTTCTTTTCTCCCAACTTCCTCTTTTTTTCTTCTATAGCCACTCGTCCTCCTTAAGCAAGGAGGAGTGATTTTCAGCCATTGTTGGCTTGAAATCACTCTTTTACACCTTTTTTTTTTTTTTTTCTATTTTATCTCTTAATAAAATGGTTATTCAATAAAGATTAAGGTTTTTTTTTTTTGTTTTTCGTGTTATTGTCGTCTTATTGCAGCGTTTGATTTATCGTCAGTTTATTACGACATGATGCTTTTCATCATTTTGGTGATTCAGACATACAAATAAGATTCGATCAGTCAAAGATATCAGATTACGATCATCAGTATGTTAAAGAATTGGAGTCATTGATATTCTTGCTAGTATATTATCAAATTTGTAGGCTTTATACCGATTTATTATGCTATTAATGTGAATATTGTTTCATCCTTTATGTACTAATATTTTAAATAATGTGGCTTTAATGTGTGTGTGTATATATATATATATATATATATATATATATATATATATATATATATATATATATATATATATATATATATACTATATATATATATGCTCTGCTCTTATATATATATATATATATGTTAACTCATTTATATTTTAAATTTTTACAACCTAGGTTTTTGAATTTTGAAGTAAAAGTACATCTACATGTTAAGGTATTATTTTTAAATAAAGGTAAAATGTAATATAAAAATAAATAACAATTTACCAAGAAAAAATATTGGTTTGGATTAATAAGGAGCATTTGGGGTATTTTAGAAAATGGATGACTACTATGCCCATATAAAGACACAAGTTTGGGAACTACTAACAAAGTTTTATGTGTGAAACTACTTATCCAAAATCTATATCTATCATACTATATTAAAAAAGTATGTAGTATTTTATATTTTCTTTCTGAAACTACCCTTATTTACTTTTTAATGTTCAAAACTTTATAATCCATAAATATCGATAAATCAATATAATATAATCCATAAATATCTTTATAAATCAACATAATTTTAATTCTTTTTCTTTTTCGTCTTTAATTTAACATAATCTTGTAACGACTTCTCGACGGAGGTTTCATCGTCGACAATGTTTCAACGGAAAAATCAATGCCTGTAACGGAGGTGCCATTAAAGATTTTTATCCATGTTCAATTTTATTTTTTATCAACAGTTTCTTCGAGGGCTTAACATAAGGTTGAACCACACATTATGGGTTTAACATACGTTTAATATATAATATTCTTAATTCTTCTTAACTTAATTTTAATTGTTCAGTGAGTTCTTGTCTATTGTTTTGAATCTATTTTATATGTTCATAATTCTTTGTTTGTTTCAAATAATTCTTGTGATGCCACAAAACCGGGAATCCAGTTGACCAGCTGTTAACCTACGAGAAAACTCTGCGTGGACTTTGGGTAACCGGAAGTACCACACTATTGTGTCCCAATTGTCGAGATCCTTTTCACAATCGGGGCGAGTCTCCTTTGTTCGAGGAGCTCAACCTAATATCTGGCCTATATAGCAATACATCCATGACCCGTCAGGTCTTAACGATAGTAATGACTACGAGGGTCCATACGTCACTTATCCACAATATCTGACGCTATATCACAATAGTCCATAAAAGTTTATTACAACACTCTTATACAAAACATATATTAAAACTAACTTGTTCTAATATATTTTACAAAAGTAAGAACCAAAGCCACAACTCGGCTTTCTTCATAATGGCGGCCTCGAGTGAACGCCGTCTCCCTGCGCACTCCTTGTACTTGAAAGGAGGTCCCACGATGGGGTGAGCAATGCCCAGTAGAGTAAACTCCTATAGATGCTACTTCTCACCTAAGTGCACATGCAATGGTCATGTCAAAAAAAAAAAAAACACATTCAGTCAGTTATGCAAGCCTAGAATGGGATTCTACATGCCATGAATGAGATCTACGACTCACCAGCATATCCCATGTACCGGTCCTCATCGACTCCAACAGGCCCGAGTCCCCAACCGACTCTATCACACAAGTACTTTGAAACCCATGCGTGATAAAATCCATCATTCTTGGATTACATCCAATGATAATTTTACAAAAAAAATTTCATTTGTTTTCAAGCCAAAAGCTTTTTGGATGTTCACCTCAACGATAATTTGTTTTCAAAAATCCATGTGTCTTTTATCGGTGGAATTTTCAGGATCCATAGCTTCACAAACCTTCCACATTTTTGGGGCTTTCTGCAGATGGATCCATATATTGTAACCAAAAATGTAACAGGAACACTTTCACCAGAGCACATAATTTCATGTTCCATGTTCAACGTATGACTCAATTTGGACGTTGTCCATTTTCGAGGAAACCCTTATGATCAACACCCAGCATAATGTTAATTTTCAACCATGCAAACCTTGGAACTCTATTGGATGTCGTCCAGTGCAGATCCATACATCCATTCACCAGAATGGTTGAATGACAACACACCCATTTCATGCGTGTCACTGTACATATGAAGTACAATTATGCCATTTCACATTCAAGTAAAACGCTACATTCCTACTCAAATGTCTACATGCTAAGGATGATAATGTGACTCACCTTGTCCCATGTCTCGAGTTCTCACCGACTCCCTCACACATGCATATGCCAAGTGTGAAAACTGTCATTTATGTTTCATCAATGACCATTTTTCCAAAACAAAAGCTTTTTGTTTTATAAATCAAAATCCATTGGACAATCTCCGATATCAACTTCTTTTTACCAAGTCCCGTGTATTTTTGTGGGTAGCGAATTTCGAGGATACTCATAGTAAACCCGCCCTTCAAACCTTTGGCAGAACTTTCATAAGCTGAATATATATCTAACCAAGAATATCGGATTTTTCACCCGAGGGGGTATCTATCCCTTCTTGCTATACCCAACACACGTATTTTTCATTTACTTTTTCTTTTATACAATCGTGAGACTCATTTTGGACGTTGTCCCATTTTACCGAGCCCACCATTGAACACCAAACACAGTGTCGATCTACCATGTACTCACGAGATACCATTGAACACCAAACATAGTGTCGATCTCTACCATGCACTCACACCTATGTCATGCGATGTTCCGTGCATAAATGCAATGCAAAATATCATCGCATGTTATATCATGTCACATGCACAATGAATGCTACATGGACACTCTACTCATGTATATAACCAATGCATCTCATGGACAATGAGTAGAATTGTCCATGTAGCATTCGTGCATGTGACTGTATTTCTGGCACATGCATTGACATTCTTGGTGTGAGCGGCTGGTGGACTCTCGGTGCCTTGGGCCGGCGTCGATAGAACTTCCGCGGTTTGCATGGTTGTAAATTAACATTGCATTTGGTGTTGATTGTGCGGGCTCGGAAAATGGGACAACGTCCAAATTGAGTCGCACGGTTTGAAAATGGAAAATGAAATTATGTGTCGGGTGAAAGTTCCGTTATATTTTTGGTTACACATATGGATCCCTCGGTGAAAGCCCGTAAAAGTGTGGGAAGGTTTGCGCGAAAACTGCGGTGGGACACTCGAAAATTAAGCCACCATAAAGACACATGGATTTTAAAAACAAATGATCATTGAAGTGTGAACATCCAAAAAGCTTTTGGTTTGAAAACAAATAATTTGTTTTGTAAAATGATCATTGGATGTAATCCAAGAATGATGGATTTTATCACGCATGGGTTTCGACATTGTGTGATAGGTGTAAGACCTGAGAAATTCCAATTTCTGGAAAAAGGGTAAAATCGTAATTTCGGTAAAAATTCCGAAATCTATTCTCTAGATCTCAGATGACCAAACGGACGTGAGCCAGAAATTAGTCTGTTGAAGAATTTTAAGTGACACAAAGTTTTAAATGGTCTGGGATGACCAGATATTTACGAATTTACGGGTGATAAATCGCCCGGTGACTTGGGGGACCAATTTTGCGAAATCTCGGAAGTCGAGAAAAAATGGCTTGAGTTAAAGTTCATTTAAAATAATTAAACTAAAAAGAAATAAAATTTTTCGAGGAAGAAACGGACTCGAATGAGATAATATAAACTATGTATTCAAATAATAATAATAATAATATTATTATTATTATTATTATAATTATAATAAAGGGAAAAAATCAAAAAGGGGCTTGCGTAAATATTGGAATTGTGTTGACTTTCAGCCATCGACAACAGTAGAGCCAAATTCTCTCGATGTGGGGGAAATTATCGGAAAAGTGCTGTGGGAAAAGTGATGGAAGAATCGATGAAACCCGTTGTGGATGAAGTAAGTGGGTGGGGTTGTGAGGATCTTGGCAGGGTGAATCAATTAGAGTGACCTCATCTGACCAGGTGCGTCGTCGAATCAAAACAATCGAAGCGGCGGAGAGTTGGATCGTCAAAGGAGGAGAGCGAGAAAGTGATACACGGCTATTAGAAGAAGGAGAAGGCGTCACGGCCAGTGAATCCACCTTCTACGATTAAACCGTCTCTTTTATAAGTACCATATTCCGCTCCAAACAATCTAAGAACATCATGGAGATTACGGTCCTTCACCAGGGCCTGTGAAATGTCACGGAAATGGAGGCGTATGGTTACGGTGGTGGGTTTTTTGGTTTGGAAGGAAGGGCAATCGGGTGGTTGCTGCCTGATCCCCTAAATTCATGGTGGGGCCCCGGATATGATGAGAAAAATTGAAGAAGGCGGAGGTGGTCGAGAGATGGGACCGGTGGTTGTGGTGACGGCTCCTGGAGGATGTGTAGGAAGACCCCTTGGTGTTTGCAAGCTTTTCCAAGACCCCGGGATGTCAAAAGTTTTTCGGTCGAATTTTGAAGGAAAAGTTGATCTACGCGATGAGAGCTACGCGTGGACACCAAAAAGTTAGAGTTTCGACAAACTCCATGAGGTAGGGGTTTCTCCCTACTTGGGTTTTACACTTTATTTAAGTGTTTTTCAATGTTTCGGTTAGCTTGAGGCCTTGAATGGCCGTTTGATCGGTCCCAGGCAGGACGGGTATTTAATTTATTAAAACCATTTGTGAAAACAGTGGCCACACGAGGGGTTGTTACGGGCTGTTTTGGTGGCTAATTTATTGCATTTATGTGTTCATGTATGTTGGTTTGTATGCGAGGCCGAGTGGCCAGAGTGAGCAGGTTCTAAAAGTGAACCTACGATTGGCGATTTTTCGGAGATAGTAACCGAGGTTTCACTATTCTCGAGAATAGTGTTCACAAAATAATTTTGTGAAATAATGTGTTTAGTTGAGTAATTCAAATCGGTGCTCGTGTTTGATCATTAGCCCCCAAGTGAAGGCTAATTTTGATGTATGAAATGAGAATTTATGACATGATTGTGTGAATTGAATGTTTTGTAAATATATGCATGTTTATATATTTACATGTGAATTAGGCAGTATTAGATTAGCATATGCATTCATATCTGCTTTGGAACACCACCCAGGACTATAGGAGTGAGTGCATGAGATGAGTCTAGAAAATGGATTCGGAGGGGTTGTCTAAAAAATGTTATGAATTATCGGTAGTCCAAACTAAAAATCAATCGTCGGAGGCTAGCGCCCTTACCCGACTCGACCCGCTTGGGCGGATCCGAGACCGAGTCAGGGATGTACTAAAATCACTCAAAATTACTCAAATCATATCTTTGCGGAAGCGATTACAAATTGAGCAAGCCCATAAACATTTACATTTAACAAAATCCATTTACAATGTAGGCATCCAAGCCTTTTCAAAATGATTTACAAAATAGAGGTTCAGTATTCAAATTGTTTATACAAAATATCCATATCAAAAGAACGCTATGAAATGAGTGCACGTAATGAACATACTCGAGATTTCTTTCTTTATGACTCGACGCTCCTCGATCTTGGGTCATTATCGATCATATCTATCCTCGGTACCTGCGCATTGGTAAAGCGTCGCTAAACATTTTCATGCTTAGTGGTTCTATACAAAATCCATTCTCGGTTCCGGCTTAAATCCAATTTGTACAATTTAATAATTGAACTTTCAATCATTTGGATGATCAATATAAATACCACATTACATATACTTTGTTATATATATACAATAAATTATAGTTCATTGATCATCTCCCATAAGCCATTTTTCCATAATCAATATTTCACAATCTCAAATCAATTCAAATATGCTCACAAATTCAATTTAGTTCGACATTTCAATTCAGTGAAAATGATTAGGTTAAAATAAGTCGATTATGCCAATCAGTCGGTTGTCAATCGCCCGGTTATGCCCGATCAATTGATTTATCTTGCATTCGGTCGATTATGCCGCCAACGATTTAACCTATGTCTTGATATACGAGGATATCGAGTCATGACACGCGGTCATTTGTTTGCGGGCGGTATCACATGGTTTATAACGATGCGGTCATTTGGAAATTTGTGACCCGGTTATAAACAATCAAATAGTGAACACTCACGAATCTGATCCTGTGGGGCTGGCGATCGGAGTGACACATCAATAGTTCGCAGTACTGCTATTTGACCCTATTGGTATACCAATCTATCCTTAATACGAAATAAACGGTTAACATTCTATTAAGGGCGTTCAAATCCTTTATAGCAAAAATATAGTACAATATGTACGCTTGTATAAACAGTTTATTTTCAATAATCATGAAATTTTATATGCAAATATTCTAATCACTTTTCTCAAATCGAAATTAAATCAATTCAGCTATGCTTTTAGAACAACATGCAAAACTTGAAGCGAGGAATAGGAGTTGGAGAACAAACCCAATATTTGCACTTTGATTCCAATCCTTGGAATCTCAATCAGTTGGCTTTTCCTCCTCGTCGAGTCCCATTCCCAGAAACCATTAAAGAACAATATTATTCAAGTGTAATAGTGGTTTGGTTAGGATTGATTTTCGGAGTTTAATATGAGTTCCAATTTAAACATTCTATATGTGGTGGATTCTTGACTCAATGAAACTTCCATAGGGGTAGAGAACCTTTCGAATCGGAGTTGGACGTAGGAGTTAGGACCTTGAGGATTGGAGGGTCATACCTGATCAAATCCTGAGCCCGACGAGCAGACCCAGGCTGGACGAGCTCGTCTACCACCTCAGTCAGAAACATCTTCTATACTCCTCAAGGGAATATTAATGTATTCTTGACTCAATGGGCTTTCCATAAGTCGAACACTTAAATCGGAGTTAAGCGAAGGAGATATGACCTTCGAGGATTGGAGGTCATGTGTGAGTCAACTTTGACGAAACGGCACGGAGCGACGAGCTGCACTGGTGACGAGCTCAGTGTCAAACACCTCGGTCTGACATCTAACACATCCTCCTCAGGCATATGAATGTATTCTTGACTCCATGGGCTTTCACCAGAGTCGAGAACACCCAGTAATTGAAGCGAGAAGGAGATGACCTTCTCGGGAATTTGGAGGGTCATGCGTAGTCAACACAGCAGTGACTGAAGCCCGACGAAGCTGCTTGTTTAATGAAACCTTTGTTTGACGAGCAGCATTGGGCGACCACTCTTTGGCGACCAGCATTGGGCGAGCCAGCGTTGGGCGACCACTATTTGGCGACCCTTTGTTTGGCGATCAGCTGTTGGCGACCTCGGTTTGGCGACCAGCGTTTGTGACCCTTTGTTTAGCGACCTTTGTTTGGCGACCAGCGTTTGGCGACAGCATTTGGCGACCAGCTGTTTGTGACCTCGGTTTGACGACCTCGGTTTGGCGATGCGCGGCCGCTGGTATTCGGAGTAAAAAGACCATAACTTTGTCTCTGAGTCGAATTAGAGATTCAAAAGCACAACATCAAGTTCATTGATGTGGCTGCTGATTCTGGACTTACTGCCAAATTCTCTTTATTTCTGATCAAAAACCCATTCTAGGTACGGCTAGTTGACCGGCCCCGGACAAGCCCGACCCGACCTTCGGATTTAGCTGGGCTGACCTCATTAAAGGACTATAACTTAGTCTGAGAGATTCCAAATCGAGGAAATTCAAAAGCCTAACATCAAGCTAATTGATGTGGCTACAATTTACTAGAAGGATGCAGTACCAATTTCCCTTCACATCGTACCCAAAAATCAGCTCTAAGGTTCGGCTAGCTGCGCACTACCACAATGTGGCAGCTTCCCATGGTTTAAAATGCAACCAAAATTTCCCTAAGACCAGGATAACTACCCACGACAATCCTTAGGGTGAAGAAGACCAAGTAGGAGAAGACCTACCTCATGGAGTTTGTCGAGAAAGTCCCGGTTCCGGTCTCTACTTGCCCCCAGCTCTTGTCACTAGGAAGGACTTCCCTTGGGCTGCCGCCCAGGAGACCTACCTATCAGTCGATCGTTGGAAAATCTACAGAGAGAAGGTGGATCCTCTCTCTCTAACTTTCCACTTTACTCTATTTTCTTTTCTTATGGATCCTCTTAATCGTACTTTTAAAAGGAGGAAGCTTCCTCCCTCTTTCCTACATGCCACATGTCATTTCCTTGATTTTTCCTTTTACTCATTTATTTCTCCTAATATCACTTAGACATATAAACTTGTTACAATTGACCCTTGGGTCCCCCGCATTTACAATTTCTATATTTTCTCTTTTCACTTAGGTTCATTTAAGTTAACAATCATCTAATCAATATTAAAAAATTTCCGAGAAAAATACCCAAGTTGAAAGCTCAATAAGGAATATATAATAATTTTTATTATAAAAATTTTAGGAATTTTTGAGTGTTAAACTCTCCCCATATGTGGCAAAATTTCGTCCTCGAATTACCTTAGTCAAGCAGTTCGGGATGCACTGTGCATGGTTCCTCACTTTCCCAGTGGCTTCTTGATCTTAATATGGTTTCTCCGGCTTTTAACCTTGACTAAACGGAATCTTCTTATTCCAGTAATTCCTTCCACTTTGAGCCAAATCTTTCTTGGCTCTTCTTCATATGTCAAATACGGCCTCGGCTCAATTGTCCTCAGAAGAGACTACATGTGACCAGTGCGATCGGTGCACCTCCCGAAGTAGCATGGACACGTGAAACACATCATGGATCTTTTCTGGAGTCGGGTAATGCCAATCTGTATGCCAGCACAAAATTCACTTTCTCAACGTCACTTCATGAGGGCGATAAATCTAGGGCTCGACTTGCCAGCACCCTGAAATCTCATCACCTTCTTCCAAGGCGTGCTCAAAAACACCTTTTAGCCGATCTCATATCGAATCATCTTTTCTTTTCATGTCGGCATATGATTTACATTATCGGTGGCCTTCAATCTCTCTCTAATCATTTCACTTTTCTTCGAGTCTCTTGTATCAAGTCGGGGCCAATCACTTTCTTTTCACTCAATTCGAGTCTAACACAATGGTGTTCTACATTTTCTCCCATATATAAAGCCTCATAAAGGCGCCATTCCAATATGATTGGAAAGCTGTTGTTTATTACCTGTAATTCAACTAAGCAATGTGTTGATCCTATTAACTGCCCTCAGGTCGATCACCTGACTCCTTAACATATCTTCGAATGCGGATCACTCTCTCGAGATTGTCCATCCGTTTGTGGGTGGAGCGGTGTGTTTGAATTAGATCGCGTGCCCAGAGGCACCTCTTGCAATTTTCCCCCAGAATCTCAAAGTAAACCTCGGATCTCGATTAAAATAATGGATATAGGAGTCATGTAACCGAGAGCTATTTCCTTGATATCTGACTCACGCTAGCTTGGCCGATGAATAGTCGTTCTCAGCTGAGCAGGAAGTGAGGCGGCTTGGTTAATCGATCTACTCGACCAGGCCCGAGTCATGCCGCTCCTGTCAATGGTAACCCAACCCACAAAATCCATGGTGATTACGGTCCCATTTCCGCTCGGTACTCTAATAGGGCGCGTAATCCAGAAGGAGCACGTGCTCTTTGCCTTTACTCTTTGACACACCGTGCCCCAGCTGTTCTGACACATCTCTTTCATCCGGGACCACCCGAATGACATTTTAAATCTCGATACATCTTGGTGCTCACAGGGGATGGATAACGAATCCACTATGTGCCTCTTCAAGTATGGATTTCCTCAAATCATTCTGATGCGGGTACACAAACCCGATCCTTATATCTGACACTCCATTAGTTCAGCTGTGAACTCAGTTTCCCCTTACCATTTCTAATCGATTTATTATGGCAGCTTATTTTCTCTTCTTTCCTTTGTGCCTCTAGCATGATTCAACAAACTTCGGTCTCGCTATCGGTTACGCCACTACGGTACCATCATCATATAATGACAAATGGGCATTCTTGGCTTCGGCGTTCGTGATGACTTTCTACTGGCGTCGAAGCCTTTACATTGGCCTTTCCCGGGTGATAATCAATTACGCAGTCATAATCTTTTATCAGTTCCATCCATCTTCGTTGCCTTAAGTTAAGCTCTCGCTGTGAGGGCAAATACTTAAGACTCTTATGATCGGTGTAGATGAAACACTTCTCTCCATACAAATAATGTCTCCAAATTTTCAGCGCAAATACAATTGCGACGATTCAAATCATGCGTGGGGGTAGTTCCTTTCATGCGGCTTCAAGCGTGTGAAGCATAGGCTACCACTTTACCCTCTTGCATTAGGACACATCCAAGTCCATTAGCGACGCATCACTAAAAATCACATATTCTCTACCGCCGGTCGGTTGAGTAAGAACCGGAGCCTCGGTTAAGAATGCTTCAACTGCCGAAACTTCTTTGACATTTTTCCTCCATTCATACTTTACATTTTACGGAGCAATCTCGTCATCGAACAGTCATAGAAAACCCATACTTGAATCTTACGCAGTATCCTGCTAGTCGAGGAAACTATAGCTTGTATTAACATTTCTTGGTGGCTTCCATTCAACGACCACTTCTATTTTCTTTGGATCCACTCGGATTCCTTCTTTCGATACTAATATGCCCAAGAAAGGACACTTCATTCTTCAAAGCTACTTGCTCGGTTGCATACGGTATCTTTTCTCAAAGTCTCTAACACTACTCTAAGGTGTGTGTCACATGACTATCTGATCTTTTGAATACACAGATATCGTCTATGAACACTCGACAAACTGATCCACATACGGTCGGAAAACACGATTCATTAGGTCCATGAACGCCGCTGGAGCATTTGTCAATCCAAACGGCATTACAAGGAACTCATAATGTCCATATCGCGTCCTAAACGCCGTCTTATGCACATCGACATCTTTAATTCTCAACTGATGGTACCCAGATCGCAAGTCAATCTTTGAAAAGATACTTGCACCTTTTAGTGGTCAAACAAATCATCAATTATGGGTAACAGATACTTATTCTTCTTGTTAACTTGTTCGGTTATGCATGGCCAATCAATACATAGCGAAATTATTGCCCTCTTTCTTTTAACAAAAGCACGGGAGCTCCCCATGGTGATACACTTGGTCTAATAAACCCTTTCTAGTAGTTCTTGCAAGAAATGCAATTTCAATTCCTTTAGCTCTAGTGGAGCCGATGCATGCCTGGAGTGTAATGGATGCGATTGGCTGGTACAACGTCAATAGCAAACTCAATCTCCCTATGTGGGGGCAATCCTGGTAACTCTTCCGGAAACACATCCGGAAAGTCGCTAACAGTAGGGATATCGGATACACTAGGCCTTGCCTTCACCATATCAATCACATAAGCCAAGTAGGCTTCACATCCTTTCCGTACCATTGTTCTAGCAGTGAGATATCACATTAGATAGATGATTTGACCTCAGATGAAGGTTACTTCATCTTCATTCGGTGTCTTTAAGGTTACTCTTTTCATTCTACAATGCGACTATTGCTTGATGTCGGGACAACCAGTCCATCGATGATATCACATCAAACTCCTGAAGGATAACTCAAATCAAATCTCCCAAAAATTCATACTCGTATTTTTGATGGGACAATCTCTATAGACTACATTCCACAATAACACTATGGCCGAGCGGGTTCGTCACCAAGATGTCATACTCGGTTTCACTTCTCGGCAATTTACCTAGGTTGGGTATGTCAGTACATATGTATGAATGAGTCGATCCTGGATCTATCAATGCATGCATAATAGTATCAAAGATGAAGTAAGAGTGCAGAGCTATCACATACGGAGCATCGGTATCTTCCACTTTGCTTTCATTGCATATGCTCTAATTTGGAGCATGACTATCTTGCCTACCCCGAAGTTAGTGTCCACTTGTCTCAGGAACTTTTCGGTGATGCGGCACTCTTGGCTTGCCTTTTTGTAACACTAATTTTTGTACCCCCGATGCGTAGTGCGTAAATGAGCAAAGCTCTAGGGGGACAATCTGCTTGCTCTATGCTCTTTGGATCCACAAATCAAACAAGCTTTGTAAGGTCTCGAAACATTCTCACTTTTTATGATTTCTCCTGATAGAGCCCGATGGGGAGCAATACGTCCTGCAGAAGGACCTCTGGTGTACTCGCAAGAAGCGATGGTCTTTGTGTAGGTAGTATTCCTACAGCACAATAGCATAGGCTGAGGAGGTGGGACCCTGTGGTCCCCTTAATTTCTTCCTTTGCTGTTGTTGCGAGCTGGACTAACCTGGATTTTTCTTTCCCTATCTTTTATCCTTTTTCTCTTTTTCCTCTTTCTTTACTCTTTCCACATTCAATGCACATGTCACAATTTTGGAGAAATCCTCATGGCAACATGCTGTGACATGGGCTCGAATAATATGATATTAAGGCCGATCTTCAGGCTACGGCACTTTTCTTCCTCGCTCCACTGTGGTATCTCTTTCGGGGGCATACTTGCTGTGAGTGTGAATTCTCTTTGATATTCGATCACACTCATCTGTCTTTGCTTCAGATTATGAAACTCTCGTCTCATGTTATTCGGGATAAATGGAGCCCACATAATGTTTCTTGAACTCATCCAAGAAGAACTCCCATGTGGCTCTATACGATGGTGCGGTCACGGTCACGAGGAGCCCGCCCGATAAAGCCTCATCTGAGTAATGAGGTCGCGCATTTCAACCCTATAACCAGTTATTGCAATGCATTTTGCACAAGCATTAAGCTCGGTTCTCTCGACCAATTTTTATACATAAGAGTTTCATCCTCTTTCTTCCCCATAAAATCTATATAGGTTGGTACCTGCCATTCTCTCATTGTTTGATGGCTTTGGAGCAATTGTGGTTGCCCGACTCTTTGCAATGCGAACTAGGCTGGCTGGAGGATACCCATAGTACCTCACGCCGCATTACGGTTCATTCGTGGTGGGGCATGGGATGCCCACCTTCCACCAGTACTTGGGGCTTGTTGGCGAGTCCCTGGTCATCCTCGACCACAGGGAAGCCGAATCGTCAGCATGCTTATCCTATTAAGACCAACAAGATCCGATCGATCATGTCATCCTTTATATGCAAATGCAAAAATGCATGTTAAACACAATTTCAAAATGGATTTTACAAACAATTTTAAAAATCATTTTTGTAAAACGCTAAACACAGGCTCGATACCAATAAAGTTGTAGCGCCTTACGGAGCCCGACCGGCAGGCGGATCCGACAAGTCGGGATGCCACTAAAATCACTTTCAAAGTACTTTCAAAATAATATCTTTGCGAAGCGGTCACGAAGTGGGCAAGCCCGCTAAAAATTTACATTTAACAAAATCCATTTTACAATGTAAGCATCGAGAGCCTTTTCGAAATGATTTACAAAATAGATGTTGAGTATTCAAATTGTTTATCTGAAAATATCCATATCAAAAAAGAACACATGAAATGAGTGCACATGTGAACATACTGCGAATTTCTTTCTTTATGACTGACGCTCCTCGATCTTGGAGTCATTTATCGATCCTTATCTATCACTCGTACCTGGCATTGGTAAAACAATGCTAAGCATTTCATGCTTAGTGGTTCTATCTGGAAATCCATTCCTCGGTTCGGCTTAAATCAATTTGTACAATTTAATAATTGAACTTTCAATCATTTGGATGATCAATATAAATACATTACATATACTTTGTTATATATATACAATAAATTATAGTTCATTGATCATCCCATAAATACATTTCATAATCAATATTTCACAATCTCAAATCAATTCAAATATACAAATTCAATTTGGATTCGACATTCAATTCAATTCTGAAAATCAATTCAGTTCTGAAAATAAATTCAGTTATGCCAATCAATTCGGTTGCATCCAATCACTTGATTATGCCAATCGATTCGATTATGTATCGGTCGATTATGCCGCTGCAATTTAACCTATGTCTTCGATATACGGGGATATAGTCACCAGGCGCAGTCCACGGCTGGCTGAGCGATATCATAGTTTTTATAACCGCGATGCGGTCAGGGCTCTTGTGGTTATAAACAATCAAATAGTGAACCTTCACGATCACGGTCTGAGAACTGGCGGTACGGGGTGACACATCAATAGTTCGCGATCTTGCTATTTGACCTATTGGTATACCAATCTATCCTTATGCGAAATAGCGATTGCTTTATTCTATTAAGGCGTCAAATCCTTTATAGCAAAATATAGTACAATATGTACGCTTGTATAAGCAATTTATTTTCAATAATCATGAAATTTTTATATGCAAATATTTCACAATCACTTTTCTCAAATCAATTAAATCAATTCAATATGCTTTTAGAACAACATGCAAAAACTTGAAAGCAGAATGAGGTTGGTAAGACTCAAGAGCTTCAAAAATATTTACTTTGATTCCAATCCTTGGAATCTCGATCACGATTAGGCTTATCTCGTCGAGTCCACTATTCCAAAACCATTAAAAAGAACAATATTATTCAAATTGTACTAGTGGTTTTGGGTTAGGATTGATTTTGGAGTTTAATATGAGTTCAATTTAAACATTCTATATGTAGATGGTTCTTGACTCAATGGAAACTCCATAGAGTGCAAGAGCACTTTCGAATCGGAGTTTGGACGTAGGAGTTAGGACCTTCGGATTGGAGGTCATGGTCGGAAAAATCTGAGCGACGAGAGAGCAGACCCGAACTGGACTGAGCTCGTCTACCACCTCGGTCAAACATCTTCTATACTCCTCAGGAATATTAATGTATTCTTGACTCAGTAAGGCGCCCGTAGAGTCAAGAACATAATCCGGAGTTCAAAGCGAAGGAGATATGACGCCAGTTGGAGGTCATGTGTAGTCAACTTTGACGAGCTGACTGAGCCCACGACATTTTAGCTGGTGACGAGCTCAGTCAAACACCCTCGGTCCTGACATCTGCTGTCCTCCTCCAGGCATATGAATGTATTCTTGACTCATGGGCTTTCCATGGGGAGTCGAACACCCCCAAATCGGAGTTCAAGCGAAGGAGATATGACCTTAGAGTTGGATGCGTAGTCAACTTTGACGGCGGCTGGTAAACGACCTTGTTTGTGGCTTAGCATTTGACGAAACCTTGTTGGTCGACCTTTGTTGGGCGACCAACGGTAGACTGGCTCCTGTTGCGACCAACATTGGGCGACCAGCATTGGAGCGACCACTGTTGGCGACCCTTTGTTTGGCGACCAGCGTTTTGGCGACCTCGGTTTGGCGACCTTTGTTTGGCGACGCCGGTTTGGCGACCCGCTTTGTTTGGCGACCAGCGTTTGGCGACACTGTTTGGCGACCCGCGTTTGGCGACACTTGTTTGGCGACCCTTTGTTAGGCGACCTCGGTTTTGGCGACCTCGGTTTGACGACCTCGGTTTGGCGACCAGCGACCCGTTTGGTGTTCGAGGAAGTAAAGACCATAACTTGGTCTACAGTCAATTAGAAATTCAAAGCCTAACATCAAGTTCATTGATGTGGCTGCAATTTCACAAGAAGGACTTACTGCCCAAAATTACTGCTTTATTTCTGATCAAAAAACCCATTCTAAGGTACGCTAGTTGACCGGCTGGACAAAGCCCGACCCGACAGTTGGGCTGACCTCATTAAAAGGACCATAACTTAGTCTACAGAGGTCCAAATCGAGAGATTCAAAAGCCTAACCTCTAGCTAATTGATGTGGATACAATTTACTAGAAGGACGCACTACCAATTTCCCTTCACTTCGTACCCAAAAATCAGCTCTAAGGTTCGGCTAGTTTGCGCACTACAATGTGGCAGCTTCCCATAGTTTAAAAAATGCAACCAATATTTCCCCCTAAGACGAGGATAACTACCCCAGCAATCCCTTAGGGTAGAAAGAAGGCCAGGAGAAGACCTACCTCATGGAGTTTGTCGAAAGTCCCCGGTTCCGGTCTCTACTTGTAGCTCTTGTCACTAGGAAGGACTTCCCTTCGTGCTTCGCCGGAGACCTATGGTCCGATCGTTGGAAAATCTAGAGAGAAGGTGGAGCCTCTCTCTCTAACTTTCCCTTTTCTCTATTTTTCTTTTCTTATGGATCCTCTTGTGCATTGCTTTTAAAAGGAGGAAGCTTCCTCCCTCTTTCCTACATGCCACATGTCATTTCCTTGATTTTTTTCCTTTTTACTCATTTATTTCTCCTAATATCACTTAGACATATAAACTTATTTACAATTGACCCCTTGGGTCCCCATTTTACAATTTCTATATTTTCTCTTTTTCACTTGGGTTCATTTTAAGTTCAACAATCATCTAATCAATATTAAAAAAATTTCCAGAAAAATACCCAAGTTGGCTCAATTATACCCGGAATATATAATAATTTTTATTATAAAAATTTTAGGGTATTTTTGGGGTGTTACAGAGACGGCCCAATTGATATACATCGGAGGGTAGTCCACAAATAATATCAATCGTCGGAGTTGCCCAATTGATATATACACATTGGAGGGTTGTCCACAAACAAACAAAATAATAATTCCCATACGAGGCTTAGGCGAGTGTGAGGGAGTCAGTGAGGACTCGGGTACGAGATGATGAGTTAGACATTCAAGTAGGATCATGCATTTGCTTGGATGTGTGTTTATTTTGGAGCAAATTCTTGTTGTGACTTAGGTAGAGTAGGCCGGCAGGGGCGGAGTTCCACTGCGAGCATTAGCTCACCATGTCGAGGGATATTATTTTATAGGTACAGGGAGAGTGCGAGGAGACGGCTCGTCCTAAAAGCCGAGTTTAGAAGAAAGCCGGGTTGTGGCTTTGGTTGATGATATATACATGTATTGAAATGTCTAATTTTAATATATGTATTGTATAAGAGTGAAAATATTGTAACTCTTGTAACTATTTAATTTATATAGTTGGATTCATAGTTAGTATGTATTATGAGTGATATCGTTTGTGGGCCCAGTAGCGTATTACTCATGTGATTGGATATGTGGATATATTGGATATATTGCCTTTGTTTTGGGACGGTATGTACGAGGTTTGTATTTGGGTGAGCTCCGTACAAGGGGCTACGCCCAAATTTACGTGAATGTCGGGTCACCCGACATTCACGAGTGTTTCCAGCCCCGGTTGACGGGTGGTCGCGGACCCCGGGTTTGGGCGTCACGACTTGGTATTAGAGCTTGGGTATGCCAGATACCTAGGGAGGGCTTGGGTTGGGTATCCATCACCGCCCGGGTGGTTTGATGTAGAGTATAGGTAATATGAAAACCTGAGGAATGAGGGCTTGGAGAAGCCCACAGGCCATAGTCGAATGAACATCATGCAGGTGTGGTTTGATGTTGAGCTTAGGTATGAGATTACCTAGGAAGTGCGGGACAAACTAGGACCTTGCATGCATGTGTTGGTGTGTTTTATTATTGATTTACGTGTTATTGTGTGATCATGTATGAATGATGTTTATAACATGGTTTGTGATATGTTATGATGTTTGGGTGCCCCCTTGGGTAATTTAACACTTATTATGTTGGAAAATAAATCTTAGGAGTTCTGATTAATGTGGCTTGGAAATGAAATAAGTGTAATCAATTTATTTGGTTTATTGGATGACAAAATAGAATTTTTTTAATGAATTTTTAGGTGTTAGAACACTTTGAGGGTTTAAATGAGTAAAAGCGGAAAAAGAAAGCAGAATTTTTATAAGTTTATTTTTTGGTGTCTTTGGAGAATGAAAAAAATCAAATAAATAAAATTTTACTAAGTTTATTTGATGTATTGGAGAAATAATGAAAAAAAATATGGATAAGTATTTTTTTTTGTGTCTCCAGTAGCAAATAAATGAAAAAAAAAAAAAATGATAAAGTGAAAGAAAATAAATTTTATAAATTTATTTGGTTTAGAAAGTGAAAGAAAATAATTTTCTAAGGTTTTACAAGTTGTAAAATTGAAAGAAAATGGAGTAAAATAAATTTTTATAAATTTATTTGAGTATTATGGAAAAAAAAAAATAGATGTATATATTTTTATATTTTCCAATGGCTGGAAATGTGAAAAAAAAAAAATTAAAAAATTTTTTTTTTTTGAAAAATAAAATAAAATAAGACAAAATTTTCGAAAAATAAAATTTTCAAAAATGAAATTTTCGAAAATAAAATGTTGTTGAAAATAATAATTTTAAATGCAAAATTGATTGCCTTGCATTACACATGAAATGCAAAGGACAATGTGTATACGATTTATGTGTATGATTGAGTGTCTGCAGTGTATTGTTTATGCGGTATAGATCTTTGTATTGAGATTCGCGCCATGTTAATTGTGTAGATGGCTAGTAGAGGACGAGGGCGACAAGAGGGCAGATCCACGGGGCCTTGGTCGGGGGCACCACGGAGCATTTGACCGGCCGTCGTGTTGTTCCCGACGAGCCTTCTTGAGGCTGTAGGTGTTACGAGGCTGTATCGCCTTGATGGCAGTATAGCGGGTAGTCGGGGAGGACCTAGTAACCTCTATAGAGATTTAGGCGCACCACCCTCAGGCATTCCGCGGGAGGAGACTGGAGAATGGTGGCGATTGGTTTTATGCGAGATCGAGCGTCTTGGAGGCTGTGGAGATCACCTCGATACGACCGGGATCGGGTTAGGCTGCATTCCGGCTAGAGAGGCGGAGCAGGTATGGTGGAGATGGGCTGGGACTTCTGAGACTTAGAGGTTTATGACATGGGCGAGTTTCGAAGTTGTTCATGGTTAAGTGCTTTCCGGAGACTGAGGGGCATGCGAAGGCTCAAAGTTCCTAGGCGACGAGGCGGCAACGCGATGGATTATGTGACTAGGTTCACAGAGCTAGCCCGATTTGTTGATGATTACGTGGCCACAAATTGGGCCAAGGTTAGGAGATTTGAGAATGGGCTGAAGTTGTCCATTCGGACGGGATCAGGACCGCCTACCGGGATATAGGATTCCATGGTTGGGACGAGCTACACGACCATAGAGAGATATTTGGGCTTAGAGATTGAGACCTTAGAGGAGCCTTTGTACGTGAGTTCTCCCCTAGGGATTAGGGCGAGAATAAGGATGATATGTCGAGGTTGCGAGTTAGAGATCTCGGGGACTCGACTTACAGGGGACTTGAGGATCATGGACATGTCAAAGTTCGATGTTATCCTAGGGATGGATTGGTTGGCGACTACGGGATCGTTATCGATTATGCGTAGAAGGGTTATCGCCTACATGCAAGACGGTACTCGTGTGTGGTATTTGAGGGAGACGGCATCGCATTTGCGGAGCGGTATACGAGTCAGTGCTTCGAGGAGACGGTTAAGCGACGGGTTGGCTAGCGAGCCTTACCACTGGGGGCGGAGAGACCCAGGACTTAGATCTACCTCGAAGTAGTGTGCGAGTATGTGGATGTTTTTTCCCGGATAGGCTACCGGACTACCTCATTTGAGGTTGTAGATTTACGTATCAAATTACACCCTTGTACTTCGCCCATCTCTCGCGTGACTCCGCATAGGATGGCCTTGGGTTGAGTTGCGGGTACTTTCGAGTCCGGGTTCACGAATACTGAGACGAGGGGTTCATTAGATTGAGAACTTCACCATAAGGTGCTCCGGTTCTATTTGCGAAGAAGAAGGACAAGACCCTTCGACTGTGCATTGATTAAACCCGGTTGAGCCGGGTTGGTCAAATCGGTACTATTCTGGGAGATCGATGATTTGTTTGTCCCGAGTTGAGAGGGCGCGAGTCTACTCCGAGATAGACCTTCCTGCCCCGGTTACCATCAGCTGAGGGTTAGGGATACGGACTCCTAAGACAGCGTTGGGACGCGTTATGGGCACTTTGAGTTTCACGGTGATGCCGCGGATTGACGAATGCGCCCGGCGACATTCATGGATCTCATGCATAGGAAATTTAACCTATTTAGATCGGTTTAATCGTAGTCTTCGTGGATGACATCTTGATCTCTCGATCAGTGGGAGCATGAGTATCACTTGAGGATCGTTTACAGTTGTTGAGAGACCATCAGCATGCGCGCGAGATTGGTGGGGTCGCGGTGCGGCTGCGGGGGTGAAGTTTTGGGACCGCGTGGTGTCGGCTATCGGGGAGTGTCGGTCGACCCGGAGAAGGTCGAGGGCGGTGATGAGTTAGGAGGCCCTAGAGTCGGTCTTCGGAGATGTGTAGTTTCTTGGGATTGGTGGGTGTGGGAGATTCATTGAGGATTTCTCCGGGATGCCGGCACATGACTAGGTCGACCGGAAGGAGGTCAGGATTTGATTGGGATGACCCGATGCGAGAGGCGATACGGGGAGTTGAAAGAAGGGGGACGCCGGCTCAATCTTGATAGTTCGGACGAGGGAAAGGGGCACCTGATGTGTGATGCCTCGAAGGCCGGATTGGGATGTGTTTTGATGCAGTCCGGGAGGGTAGTAGCTTATGGTTCTCGTCAGTTGAAGAATCACGAGCAGAATTACCCCACACACGACATGGAGTTGGCGGTCGTAGTCTTCGCCTTGAAGATTTGGCGCCACTACTTATACGACGAGGAGTTCGAGGTGTACTCAGACCATAAAAGTCTGAAGTATATTTTCACGCAGCGGGACCTCAATATGAGGCAATGCAGATGGATAAGGAGTTCTGAGAGGATTATTACTTCACTTTGCATTACCAACCCTGTTAAGGCAAATGTGGTGGCTGATGCACTCGGTCGGAGTACGAGGAGCCTTGGCTGATATAGCTTCTGGGGAGTGGCGGATGCTTTCGGAAGCGTAAGGGCGGTTGGGCTATAGTTCAGCGGCGACTCGGGTACCTTAGGGGAGTTTAGTGGCTGCAGTCTCTGTTGAGTAGAGTGATTGAGTCCACGATGGCGAAACGCCAAAGATAGTGTCCATCGGGGACCGGGTCTTGTCGGGTATAAGTGACGAGGTTGGACCATTCCAGCGAGATGGTGGTGCGCCTGATATAGAGGACGGGTAGTGGTTCCCCAGTTGACCGATTTGAGAGGAGATTCTCAAGGAGTTTCACTACTCTCGATTTGCCGTGCATCTAGGTGGCACGAAGATGTACCAGGATCTTCGGTCGTCGGTGTGCGGAGCGGAATTAAAGAGACACGTGGGGACTTTGCTCGGCCCGATGTCTCACATGTCGAAGCAGGTTAAGGGTGAGCACCGGAAGCGGCGAGGGGCTACGCCGGCCATTGGAGGTGGGCGGAGGTGGAGAGTATATGGGAGCACATCACGATGGACTTTGTGACCCAATTGCCACGGACGCAGCAGAATCATGACTCGGTATGGGTGATAGTGGACCGGCTCACGAAGTCGGCACATTTTCTAGCCGTGCAGATGACCTTCTCATTGGAGAGATTCTGCCGGTTGTACATTCGAGAGATAGTCCGACCACATGGAGTACCGGTATCCATAGTGTCGAATGAGGGACCAGGAGTTTACGAGCACTTTGGAAGAGTTTCCAAAAGGCTATAGAATTCTGCTTCTTGGCTTGATGAGTACAGCTTTCCACCCTCCAGACCAGATGGTGGGTCACGAGAGGGACTATCACAGTATTAGAGGACATGCTACGAGCATGCGTCTGGATCATAAGGGCGGGTTGGGAGGAGCATTGCCCTTGGTGGAATTAAGCTCTGACAAGCGCGGGTTATCGGGCGAGTATACGGTCTTGCCGTATGAGGAGCCTTCTTGCTTGTATGGGAGGCCATGCGGGTCATGGGTGTGTGTTGGACCGGGTGGGAGAGGCTCCATCGGTCACGATCGATTAGAGACTTACCTCGAGAAGGAGTGGCTTATCACAGCGTCTTCTCCGCATTTCCGAGCCGTAGAAGAGCTATCTGCAGTGTGCGACGTTGACCTTTAGAGTTCGAGGTTGGGGATCACGTTTTTTTGAAGGTAATGCCTAAGAGAGGAGTGGTCAGATTCGGCAAGCGCGGAAAGCTATCGTCGAGGGTTATTGGGCCTTTTCAGGATCCTCGGAGGGATAGACAGCATTGTTGCGTGCGGTTGGCGTTACCACCCGGCATGTCGGTGTCCGCAGGTATTTCACGTCTCCCGTAGCCGGTATACTCCGGATCCGGCTCGTAGCGGTGGATTGGGGGACAAAATAGAGGTTGACCGCAGGATGGGACCTTCGAGGAGGACTAGTGTGCATTTTAGATAGCCGTGATCGGGTTTGCGACCGCAAGAGCCCGAGTGAAATTTAGTGGGGTCTTTATGGCGGCACTATGGAGTGGAGGGTCGCGTGGGAGGCGGGGACCGCGATGCGGGCCACCAATCCCTTCTTGTTTAGGGATGAAGGTACGTAGTTTAGTCATTTAGTATTTAAATGCCTAGTGTACATGCATGGTAGAATGCACGTTGCATATGCATGTGAGTGATTGTGATTGTCCTGAATTTCGGGACGAAATTCCTTTTAAGGAGGGGAGAATGTAAGACCTGAGAAATTTCAATTTCTGGAAAAAGGGTAAAATCGTAATTTCGGTAAAAATTCCGAAATTTATTCTCTAGATCTCAGATGACGAAACGGACCGTGTCGTTAAATTCGTCTCGTGAAATTTAGTGACCTAGAAAAGTTTCGTCGGTCACGAGCAGTCGGAATATTTGCAATTTACGGGTGATCATCGCCCGGTGACCTTCGGGGACGAGATTTTCACGAAATCTCGGAGTCGAGAAAATAACTTGAGTTAAAGTTCATTTAAAATAATTGAACTAAAAGAGAGAAATAAAATTTTTCGAGGGAAGAAACGGACTTCGAATGAGATAATATAAACTATGTATTCAAATAATAATAATAATAATAATAATAATATATGTATGTAATATAATAATAATAATAATAATATGTAATATAATTATAATAAAGGAAAAAATCAAAAGGGGCTTGCGTAAATATTGGAATTGTCGGTGACTTTCGGCCATCGACAACTGATGAGAGCCAAATTCTCGATGTGGAAATTATCGGAGAAAAATCTTTGTGGGAAAAGTGATGGAAGAATCGATAAAACCGTTGTGGATGAAGTAAAGCGTGGGATTTGGCGAGATCTTGAAAGCGAGTAAAATCAATTCGTGAACTCATCGAGCGGTAAAGTGATCAAATCAAACAATCGACGACGGAGAGTTGGATCGTCAAAGGAGGAGAGCGAGAAGGCGTCACGGTGGTAGAAGAAGGAGAAGGCGTCGACGGTAAGATCACTGCCTTCTACGATTCGCTTCGTCTCTTTTACAAGTACCATATTCCGCTCAAACAATCTAAGAACATCATGGAGATTCTGGCCCTTCTCGAACCTCAATCGGAATCTGGAAATGGAGGGGCGTATGGTTCTGGTCGAATTGGGTTTTTGGGTTCGGAAGGGAAGGGGCAATCGAGTGGTGCATCTGCCTGATCCTAAATTCATGGTGGGGCCCGGATATGATGAGAAAATTATGAAGAAATTTGGAGGTAGTCGAGGGGGAGATGGGACGGTGTGATTTGTGGTGTGGCTCCTGGAGGATGTGGGAGAGGAACACGTTGTTTCTAAAAACTTTTCCGAGATTGGATGTCAAAGGTTTTAGGTCGATTTTGAAGGAAAGTTGATCTGTGATGAGCTCTGTGGACACCAAAAGTTGGAGTTTAGAGCAAACTCATTGAGGTAAAGGTTTCTCCCTTTACTTGGGTTTTTACACTTTATTTAAGTGTTTTTCAATGTTTCGTTGGCTTGAGGCCTTGAATGGCCGTTTGATCGATCCCAAAACTTGGGACCGGTGTTTAGAATTTATTAAAACCATTTATTGAGCAGTGGCCGTGAGGTACATTCACGAGGCTATTTTGGTGGCTAATTTGTGCATTTATGTGTTCCTTATGTGTTGGTTTTGTATGAGGCCGGAATTGACCTTGAAACCCGGGTTCACAAAGTGAACCTACGATTGGTGATTTTTCGGGAATAGTAGCCGAGGGTTTCACTATTCTCGAGAATAGTGTTCACAAAATAATTTTTGTGAAATAATGTGTTTAGTTGAGTAATTCAAATCGAATTGCTCGTGTTTGATCATTAGCCCAAGTGAGCTAATTTTGATGTATGAAATGAGAATTTACATGACATGATTGTGTGAATTGAATGTTTTGTAAATATATAAACATGCATATATTTACATGTGAATTATAATATTGGAATTAGCATACGTAATTTCCATATGCCTTTACAGAACACCTAGGACTATAGGAGTGAGTGCATGAGATTAGTCTAGAAAATGGTTCGGAGGGTTGTCTAAAATGTTAATTATGGGAGGTAGTCAAACTAAAAATATCAATCGTGGAGGCGGTAATTGATATACATCGGAGGGTAGTCCACAAATAATATCAATCGTCGGTTGCTTGATTGATATATACACATCGGAGGGTTGTCTGAGCAGGCAGAAATAATAATTTCCCATACGAGGGCTTAGGCGAGTGTGAGGGGAGAGTCGATTGAGGACTCAGTGCGAGATGGTGAGTTAGACATTCAAGTAGGATCATGCATTTTGCTTGAATCGTGTGGCATTTTGGTGTGCCGCTTTGCACTTGGGTAGAGTGGCCGCCCAGGGGCGTTCCTCTTGAGCATTGGCTCACCATGTCGAGGACGTGTTATTTTATGGAGTACGGGAGAGTGCGAGGACGGCTCGATCCTAAAGAGGCCGAGTTTAGAAGAAGCAGTTTGTGGCTTTGGTTGATGATATATACATGTATTGGGAAATATCTAATTTTAATATGTATTGTATAAGAATGAAAATATTGTAACTCTTGTAACTATTTGGTATATAGTTGGATTAATAGGTAGTATGTATTATGAGTATCGTTTGTGGGCCCAAGTGGCCGTATTACTCATATGATTGGATATATTGGATATATTGGATATATTTACCTTTGTTTGAGACGGTATATGTAGGGTTTGTATTTGGGTAGAGCTCAGGTACAAAGGGCTACGCTGATTTTCGGTGAGAAATGTCGGGTCACCCAGAGCATTTCACGAGTGTTTCCATGGGTTGGCACGGGTAGTCACGGACCGGATTTTAGGGCGTCACAATAGAGTCGATTGGGACGGGTTGATGAGGTCGGTGAGGGATCGGTACATTGGACATGTTAGTCGTATCATTCATGGCATGTGGGAATTCCATTCCGTTTGCATAATCTTGATTGGAATCTTGTTTTTTGACATGACATTGTGGGGGTAGCATCAGAGTTTTGCTCTCTCTTGGGCATTGCTCACCCAGTCGTGGGACCTCCTTTAGTACGGGGTGTGCGGGGAGACGACGTTCACTCGAGACACCGCCATTGTGAGAAAGCCCGGGTTGTGGCTGCATTCTTGCACTTTGTAAAAATATTAGAACAAGTTAGTTTTAATATATGTTCTGTATAAGAGTGTTGTAATAAACTCTTATGGACTATTGTGATATAGTTGTATATTGTTGATATGGACAGATGGACCTTGTGTGGTAATTACTACTTTTGTTGAGACTCTGGATGAGTTATAGATGTATTGCTATATGGGTTGTATATTAGTGGAGCTCTCGAACAAAGGGACTTTGTCGATTTTTGTGAAAATATGGATCGATAAGTAGGACACAATAGTGTGGTATCGGGTTACCCGAAGTCCACGAGTTTTCCGCGGGTTGACGGTTGATCAATGAACCTTTGAGTTTTGGAAGTACGACCGTATCGAGCTTAGGTATACGAATACCTAGGGCTTTATGGATATGGGTCTAGGTCATTAGATTCATTGAGTTCTGATGTCATAGTTTGTGCATCAGAACATAGGTATGTGATTACCTAGGGCTTGGTGGGCATGGGTTTAGGACATGCGGTTATAGTACAGAGCTTAGGTTATGAATGCCTAGGGCTCGATGTTTGATATTAGCTTCATAGCTTGGTATCAAAGTATTCATCGTGTATTTTGTGAATCGTTGTATGATGATTGTGTTACATAATGTGTGTTACATGTTGTGTGGATTATATGCATGATAGGTTGTATATAGAAAACGAAGAACACTAGGTTTAGAAAACATAACCTTAGATTGTGTCGGAGTAAATGATCTCACGAGATCCTACTCACTGTGGACCTAAGGGTCATGGACATGTTCGATGTTTGATGTCATCCTCGGGATGGACTAGTTGGCCCGACACACTTAAGTGGAATCATTGATTGTGATTATAGGAGAGTTACTGCCTACACACAGGACGGTGTTTGTATTGTGTTTCAGGGAGATAAGCACGGTGCTTTACCTCGAGCCATGTATGACTCTAGGTGGCATGGGTGGTTGATGGGTTGGCTGGAAAGCCTTACCCTGGAAGACGAGGCGAGACAGGAGTTGAGTTTGCCTCGAGTGGTTTATGAGTATGAGGATGTTTTTCCGGAAGAGCTACCGGGATTACCTCCGTATAGGGCATGGGTCGAGATCGGGTACAAGGCTCATAGGCCGAGACTTCGGGGACCCAGGGGCGTGTCTACACCATTTCACCTCGGAGCTGAGGCCGGCGGATCATTCGGTGTTGGAATAATGTTTCTACTCTCTCATGCATGGGCGAAAGTGTATTGTTCGATTTTGTAGCATGTATGTGATTGTGTGTGAATTAAGTAAAACTCAGGAAAAATTTAATTTTTAAAAAATGACAAAAAGCGATGCTTGGTGTTGAAATGGTTGAGCGGAAATTTTCCTAGATATCGGATGGCCAACGAACATCAACTGTTGAATTAGATCTCATGAAATCAAGTTATCGCGAGAAAATTTTTGTCACGGTAAGAGACAATCGGATTTTTCACGATTTTAGGAGTAACAGCCATCTAGTAACTCGGGGACAAGATTTTTATTAGAATATTAAGGAGTTTAGGAAATAACTTCAGTAAAGTTCATTTAAAACCTAAATTGAACTTGGTAGGGATAAATAAATTGTTTCGGGCGAGGAAATGGGCAGAATGAGTAATGGACATATGGCGCGTGTGGGCCATGTCTCCAAACTTAAGAATTAAGTTAAACAAAAGGTTAAAATCAGATTGAGGTAGAAAATGAGCAGAATTTCTGCTGGAGAGAAAACGTTAGAGAGAGAGAAGGAGAGAGCTCCAACTTCTCTCTAAGATCTGAGGAGGTGGTTGGTCGAATTCATCGGCATGAACGAGAAAGTTCATCTACTCAGCAAAGGGCTGCGCGTGGGTACCAAAACAGGGATTTGCGTCGATTCAAGCGGGAGTTAGAAAATCAAGGTTTGGGTTTAGGAAATTGTCCAGGAACTTTCTAGAGTTTTCTTCTGCGCTCAAAGGTAGGGATTCTTCCTACTTTGGTTTATTTTCCATTCTAGGGCTGTTTGGTTGAGTTTTAATGCCTAAGGGGCTGTTGAAGTGGATTTTTACTCTAAGGGGGCTGTTGGCCAAATTAGCAGTTATGGAAAAATTATTTTTGACCTTATATGATGTCCGGTTACAGGGCTGATTTTTCGGTTAGAAAAGGAGAATTTGGACTAGTATCCTTCAGATTATTGTATCCTATCTGAGAACTTGATGTTAGGCTTTTGAAACACCCAAATTGGATATCTATAACCCCAGTTATGGTCAGTTTTTCGAGGTACGCCACGGCTGCTGTTTGTTTTTGGAATTGATTTTTCGGTTGAAAAAGTACGGAATTTGAGGCTACTTAAGTATCCTTCAAGGAAATTGTAGCTCTATCTGAGAGATTGATGTTAAGATTTTGAATCTCCCAAATTGGACATCTATAACTCAGAAGTTGTAATTGTTTTAAGGTTGCCACAAGGCGCATTTGACCGAACCTCTTGTCCATATTTTTGGACTGATTTTTGGTTGGGAAAAGTGAGAATTTGGGCTAGTATACTTCAAGGGTGGCTCTATCTGAGAACTTGATGTTGAAACTTGCATAACCCAGTACGGGACCTCATAACTTTGAGTTATGGTCGGTTTTGCAAGAACTCTTATAGTTTAGGTTGTTTAATGATTTTGTCAGGATTTTGCCACAATTGATTATATGATTGTGATATATCTATGCTTGAGATTAATTGATATACTTGGTTGAGGTATTAATGGAGTCAATTGTGTGTTCTAATGTGGTTTGTTTGTGATGTGTTTGTGTTATGAACAGACATTTCTGTGACTTGATTTGTATTGCATTTTGTGGACATCAGTTGATCTGATTAAGCTTAGTATGTCTAAGTCATTGCTTGATTGGGGCAGATGTCAATAGCATATGTGTGTATAATAGTATTCGACATGTATTATGTGGTTTATTTTGGAAGTGGCACATGTTAATTGATATGATTGTCCAAATGATGCATGGTTCCAAAATGTCCATATAGCATATCGCATATATGTCCATGGTATAGGCATGGGCCAAGCATAATTGCATTTCATATTCACGCGGGGACATCGCATTGTGGGTGCATGTACATAGCGGTATAATCATTCATCATTCTTGGTGAGTGGGTGGTGAGCTTGGTACACTTTTGGACTAAATCGATGAGTCTCATGGGTGTGTTCATAGCTTTGAATAAAGATGTTTCATTGAAGGGGCGTCGTAGCTTGAATAAAGCGGTTTATGGAGGCTGTCCAATGCTTTTTCGAATAAAGTTGTTTATTAGGCCCCTGTCTGATACTTTTGGGCATCACTTGCTCCAGGTGTATGCTTTTGAATAAAGTGGTTTATCGGAAGATGTCGATTAAGTTTTAAAGCTCTTTTGTTTTTAGATAAAGATCGTGAACGACCGCACTAATAACAAGTTTTTATATGACATAAGCATGTGAGGGAATTCGAAGTGAGGACTCGTGTTAAAGGCATGGTGAGTGACACTTCATTCATGGCATGTAGACATTCCAGAATAGAAATTGTATTTTTACTTGGAATGTTTGATTGTGTGAACTTGGCATTACATATGTACTTAGGTGGGGAGTAGCCCTGTAGGAGTTTACCCTACTAGGCATTGCTCACCCCGTCATGGGACCCCATTTCAGGTACAGGGAGTATGCAGATGGACGACGCTCACTCGAGGCCGCAATTATGAAGAAAGCTGGATTGTGGCTTGTATTTAATTTTGTAAAAGAAGCTTGGAACAAACTAGCTCTAGCTTGTATTTTGTGTAAAAAGAATTGTAAAAATACTTTGGAACAACCTTGTTCTAACTTATAATATTTGTAAGAGTATTGTAATTAAACTCTTGAAGACTATGGTAATTAGTCTTGTATCTTCTGTAGTGTGGATGAGTGGGTTTAGTTAGGCCATTTTCACTCATAATTGGACCTAGTGAGGTCATTGTATTATATTGGGCCATGTTGCCAGGTTTTTTGTACATGTTGTATTTTGGTAAGGCTGCGTATAAGGAGGCTAATTAGATTTTCGTTAAATCGTAGATTCTCGAAAGGACACGGTGGTGTGGTGTGGGGCTACGACATTAACGAGTCTTCCATGTGGGGTGTGCGGGTTGTCCAACGGACCCAGGTTTTAAAAGTGTCACAATTTTGAGTTAGGGCTCAGTTTCATTTTCTTTTTTAACAAATTTTTCATCCTTTTATTTGTCTGTACCTTTATGCATCAGTTTCTGGCTCCCAGCCATGTTGCCGTGCTGGTGGCTTAGAGGAGTTCTTCTGGGCAGTGAGTTCCCAGATTCTTGTTCATTTTTATGTTGTTTTTCTCAGTGTTTCTTGCCCAGACTGATGCATTGTGATCTTGGGCACGAGAGCAGAGTGTCTTGGATCGAGACAGTTCCCACCTCATTAGTGAGGATTTTTATTTCTGCTTTTATTTGATTGATTTGGAGGAACTGAGAAAAGTTGTTATATTATTCTCTTACAGATGTGCATTTTTTGAGTTCAGAAATTTGTGTAGTTTCGAATGATGGTGGTAGAGTTGGATACCTGTATTATCATGTTGTTTTCACCGGCAGTGGCATGGATTCTGAGTCTGGTGTGCATTTATTTTAGTTTAGTAAGATAATTTTTTTAAAAAAAAAAAAAAAAAAATACTATCTTGATTACTCTCAATTTTGTAAAATTTCTCAAGATTTTCTTTAGACTCAAGATTTTCTTCTCTCCTTAAAATAATAATATATTTTGAAGGTTTGATGATGAGATTTAAAATATAAATAGTAATTTTTAATTAAAAAATTTATTCCATTTGACTTAATTTTGTATATAAAAAATATTTCTTATATAAAAAATGTTCCTATAACACCCTATCATAAGTGTGTTCGTTAAGTCTTATACTTTTTAAAATTTTAATTTTGATTTCAACATCTTCCAAAATTAAAATAAAACATATATTTTGTACTTTAAGTAAAAATATTGATAAAGGAATTTTTTCGTTTATCATTAAGTTAAGTATTAATTTTTTTTTTTTTTTGCATTAGTTAAAGTATCATTTTAAAAATAATCCAATTTATAATATGTATGAAATAGTCTTATATATGATAAATTAAATAATTTATTTTCAATTTTAATAATTTTAATATAAATTTAAGGTATGAGTATGAATAAATATAGCTAATGCAAAGTTATATTTCAAGAAAAAAAAAGTGAATAAACATTAAATAATATTTGTCCTTTGTAGTATAAATTTATCTTTTCAAAATTTCAATTAAACAAATTTGGAAGGAACTGAAAATAATAAAAATAATAATATAATAATACTAATTATAATATAAATTTAAGGTATGGATTTTGGATAAATATAGTTAATAATAATTTAAAGAATACAAGAAGTAGTTCAATAGAATAGACAATGTTTGTAGATATTGTTGAATAGATATTTCAAGATAGAATTTAAAAAAAAAAAAACTTTTTTGAAGTGAATAGAATAGACATTAAATTATCTAAAAAAGAACAAAAAGAAAAAAAAAGAATAGACATTAAACCACAACAACAACAACAACAATAATAATAATATTGTTTGGACTATCAATTTATCTTTAAAAATTTCAATTAAACAAAATTGGAAGGGACTACCAAATAAATAATAATAATAATAATAAGATGTCAAAAAATAATTATAATAATAATAGTAATAGTATTATACACACATCAATCAATATCAATGATGACTCATCAATCAGTTCTTGGAATAAAAGAAATTTTATATAAAAACTATTAATCTTTGCTCATCAATTAATTCTTGGAATAGAAAAGATTTTTGTAATAAACTTATGAGAAATCTTATTGAAGAATAGATTTTGTAAAGAATTAAATCGACTTATTAGATTCTATTGTGAAAGACACAATTATTTTCAAAAGAATTCTATACTTATGATTCTTACATAACATTAAAAAACATTTGAGTATGTGACTTTAGAATTGCAATTTAATATCCTTAATAAGTTTTAAAAAATAGGCAAAGATATCAAATTTAGATATTTTTATTCATCGAGCTATTCTTTTTCTTGATACCAACAATTATATATTAAATTCACTATATATAATTAATTTTTTGCTCTTAATACCAACAAATAGGTCAAAAAATATCAGAATTTAGACTCATTGTACTCAATCAAAGTTAGTGTTAACACGTATACACTTATTGGTTAAGGTAGTTTATTTCAACAATATATAAATTTATTAAATTCAACTACAATTCTCTTACTTGATAATTAAATTCAAATTTATATTTTTTTCGATATTGTCTTACGTGCACGTGTACGTATACATACTAGTATAATAAAGCCCCTCGATACCTCTCTCCATTGCAATTTGATCCCAAACTCTAAGCTCTCATCCCCTAAAATTCTCCCTCTTAAACCTAGTCTTAGTTTTGAATCGAAACCCTAATTTCTCCCCAATTTATGTTTTGTGTCTCCCCAACATCTTTGCTTGAACATGGAAATTAAAAAATCCCAGTTTGCAAGTTCGATTCATTATAATGAAGCTGAGAAAATCATGAGGCACATTGCAAATGTACAACAAAAAGATCATCACTTTAGCAGTTTCAATAAAAGAATAATCATGTAAATACAATCAATTTGATGAATAGATACAAATTTTTTTTTTAAAGAAAAACCGTAAGTGATCTCTTATACACATACAAGAATGATCAAAGTTGAGGAACATGGACAACAAACCCACAAGGACGAACAAGATCAAGAATCCAAGTATCATAAGCTAAATGATAAAACCAATAGAAGAGCCTGGCATGCGTTGTTGGACCAAAACATTTTTTTAAGTGTAAAAACTGAGTTATTGGTTGACTTTGAGTCTAAATTAAAGTGGGACCCGATTGCTATTTTGAACAATATTTTGTGGGTTCATATTCTACTAAGTAAGGAGAATAATGTAGTATATTCTTTGCTCAAATCGAGTAAGAAATGAATGGCTTGGAAACCTCGTAACCCTCTTGAAAGATTTGCTATTTGGACTTTCATTTTTTGAGTTGTGTCTTTTCATGGTGGAGTTACGTCTTTTAGGATGGTGACTAATACGGAAAGTCACTAGGGTCATAAATGCTCAGGTTCATTGTCATTCACCTAGTGAGTTTTCTTTTTAAACAAATTAGGTCATTCGTTAAACGATTGCACTAAGGCGAGGCTTTGGTATTATTTCGGCATTTAAGGCAGTGCATTTGGAGAGTACACAACATAGTTTGGTTCGCTGGACAGATAGATTGGAGTACTACTTCTATCTGTGTGAATATCATTGTATCCTGAGAGGTAGACGCTCGGTATTCCATAAGCACCAAGAGTAGGGGCGAAATATGTCTTAAGGACATAGTGTCAAACACTAGCCTTAATCTACCTAAAGTTCTATCACAGTTCCTGTTATGCAATCGGGTTAGTATCTAGTTTGCATATATTAGAAACTGTTACGTATAACACTTTTATGTCACACTTCTCATGTAACAGTTTCATGTCACACTTTATCTTTTATGTGTAACACTTCTATATAACTGTTTCACATTTACTTGTTACTGTTTTAGTATACTTTGCATGTTTCAAAACTAAAATTTCAACCAGTAATTTACTATATTTGAATACCCTAGAGTCAACATTCCTACATGCGTTGCCACATCCAACCTCACAAATCCCTAAATGTGTAACAATTGTCCCAGCGTAGTGGGCTTTGGCGTAGTCGCACCAATAGGTGACAAAGACGACGCCTCACATTGATGCCGGTATTGAGCTAGGAGAGAGAGGGGTGTCGAGGGTGGGAGGTTAGGGATAAGGGCATTTAAAAAAAAAAAAGATTTTTAGGTTTAATGAATTATGTGCAAAGCTGCCACATCAACTAAAAATGCACGTAAGGGGTGACACGTCAATAACATTAACGCTCGTTTGCCTATCTGTGAATTTCGGTAATAGCAGGGATATAAGTGTGTCACAACAGAACTGAAGGGGGCATGTTTGGACTGAAAAAATGTTAAGGGTTAGATTGGAAATACAACCAAACGTTAGGGGCATTTATGCACCTTTTTCCGAACTTTTGTTCTCAATAGTGTTAAAAAGGATTAAGTATTTAGTTATTTGTTTTTCTAAAAAAATTAACTTTTTAATTTTTAGACAATAATTTTTTAAATGAAAATTTTAAAATAGATATGATTTTATTTAATTAGCATGAAAGGATCATGAGAGTTTCAATTAGATCATAAATATATGACTTTCTCTTAATTCAATATTTAGTTTTTATTAATAGAAAAAAATTCAAAAAACCATTAAGAAAAAGCTAAAAAACCAAATATTTTGGCTTTTTACATTCTACAAAATAAGATAAAGAGCTTAAATATTGAAAGCTATTTTGCTTTCAGAAAAAAGTCAAAAAACAAACTCCATCTACACCTTTAAGGTTGAATCTCTGGATGGAGGATAAAAAAAAATGTTGACAGCAAGGAGCAACCCGTCATGCATGACGACTACCTTTAGGATCGACTAAGGTTTCCAGATAATTTGGAAACTGTGATGCAGATACCTTGATAAAGGCGACTAGGGTTTTGGGCTCGCCTTCTTTTCTTGCTCCTTCCAAACAGACGAATATATATATATTTTCTTAGTGACGGAATTTGGTTTGAGGCATATCCACGTCTAGAAATCACGTGTGACTTTTTGCTGAGTATTTTTCATATCAACATATTAGGGTTTATTCTCTATTATGTTGTACTTTGTAATTTCTCTTAGATTCATAGTGAAGCTTTCTCCTCTGCTTGTGGTTTTTTCCCGCAAGGGTTTTCACGTAAATCCTGTGTTTATTTCTTTGTTTCGTATGTCATTATTATGTCATTGATTTCAACATTTCTTTTTGAAACTCAGCAATTGTCATTTTCTCATTTTCTTTTTTGATTTCCATTATTGGATTGTTCCCTAAACTCATCCCACCTTTTTACCATTTGATCCAGATCTCAAGGGTAGCATTTTAAGTGTGGCCAGAATATCTTCTTACGGATAAGGTGCATAAATTTGCCCAAATTTTTTCTTATGTTCCACTTTGCCCCCTTAAACTTTTTCGATCAAAATACTTGGAGTTACGTAGTCACCATGCGCCCATTCCACTAAAAGTTACAACATCGCTGGAAACTTCGATACGTAAGGGTGTTGTCGGCGTTGTCCATTTGTGACCTTTTCAAATAGTAGGGACATGAGTGAGTTACGAAAGTAAGTCTTAGGAGTATCTTGAGAC